>JAMRYI010000266.1:0-200679 GCA_029231635.1 Ditylenchus weischeri
CAGCTAACATCAGGCGCTTAATGATAAAATGTTAAGCTATAAAGTAAGATTGATTGAATTAATACCTACTTGAATGAACTTTGTACATCCTCCTGGAATGTATGCAACCACCAGACCTAATTCTTCCAATAAAGCTGTTGTCTTCACGCTTCTGTGAGCTGCAAAAGCATCCCACACCAACATTCGTTTTGTGGCAAAACTCCACCACCCTTGATAACCTTGCGCAAGTAGTCTTCTGTCGTAGAATCGTCCATCCAATTAGAGCCATGCCAATGATGAGCTTGTCTTTAAATTCTTCCGCAATCTTCGGTACAGGACGTTTTTGGTTGACAAGAACGTGAGGAAGCATCTTCTTTACGTCTGAAGTGGCAGTGAGGCAGACCGTCACACGCATTTTTTAATGCCCTGTCGTCAGCAAATTGACCTAAACCAAAATTTTAAGATTATAATGACATATATGAAAGATCAGAACTCTTGCATCTTTCGCTCCTTTGGTCTCAACACATGTCTCACCTGGGCAATCAAACCACACAGCAGTCTCATCCATCGCAAGCATTTGAGAAAAGTTGGTCGTTTTCCCAAGCTGTTCCACAAGTACGATGAATTCAGCAACCACTTTAGCATAGTTTTCTGGAGCCTGTTGAGAAGTAGTGGTTGTGCCTCTTAAGAAATTTGTCAAGCGATCCGATCGTCACCTAAGATGGTTTTATATATTCATTCACAATTTTTAAAAAGGAACCTTTAATGCCATTGCACGAAAAAGTTCTTCTGATCGGTTCAAAATGATTCTACGAGAGACTGAATGCTTGTTTGCTCTTTGTTTTTTTGATCCACTCGGCAAGTTGAAGATCAAGCTCTGGATTCAGGACTTTTCTTCCGGTTCCATCAAGCTTCTTTCTTTTGCTCCCTCCAGGTGTGCTGCTAAGAATGCCAAGATACAAAAAAGTGAAACTTAAAGCTTACATTTGTTGTCGCAGATTCTGCTCGCGTGCAATCCACTCCCTGATCTGCTTCCTAACAACTCTGACCATCTTTGCAGCAGCTTTGATGTCAATAATACGGCAAATATAATAATATGGTTAATAATATTATGAATGGCTTCCAGCTTGGTAGCAGCGTCATAGTTGTGCCTCTTTCGCTTATTGGCAGGCGTCATTTCACTGTCACTTAGTTGGCACTCGTTTTCTTCATCAGAAATTGTCACCTGAGACAGTATTTTACAGCACAAACAAGAGAGATTTTAAAACATGAAAACTTACGTCTTTATCTCGAACTATCTCTCCAGTAGTTTCTGCTTCCTCTTCTTTTCGTTAGCATCTCGCATTGCCTCTGATTCAGCCACATTATTCGATTTGTCAATAGTTGCGGAGACGCGATTGAGCACACCCATATTTGCACGATCCTCGAAAATTTTTGGTGCTTGTGATTGCAAGTTATCGTGAAAGCTTAGTCTAAAAAACAAATCAATTCACAGAAAAAAATTTATAACGAAAATATAAGACAGTAAATATCGCAGAAAAAGTGACAAGAGATCAAAAATAAAATTTATCTTGAGCATCTAGCAGAGCAGAATATAAATGTTTGAAAAAATTTGTGAGGTTGAAAAATATAAGCCCACCTTCTAATATAAGCCCATGTTTCTGGGAGGGTTAAAAAATATAAGCCCATGGGCTTTAATTAGAAGATTTACGGTAACTGATTCAAACTTTATTTATTTTTATTTTATTCATCAACATGTGAAATGAAAGTGTGTATCACGGTATATGTAAATCAGGATATAAATATGAGGATGAGGATATGAATATAAATATAAATCTGCACAAAGATCTCATTCTGAAATCCTAACTAAATACTTCTTTGATCAATAAAACAAGGGTTAACAAGATCACCCCAATGCTGAAGATTTTGGCGATTAAACTGGAAGTTGAGTTGTTGTAGAATTCGTTAAGCTGTTTCTTACTTTGCTCGTCTTCCAAAGACTTTCTGCTAACCTGGCTCATTTGAGAAGGAGGTATTTGCACATGTCCGAAGGCCAGCTGGCGAGTTGGTGATCGGACATAATAGAACATCGGCTAAATTATTCTCCTTAAAATACCACCTTACATACTTAAAATCAATGGAAAACCTTTTCTGAAATGATAGAGATTTTGCTATCACAATCGGATGTGCCAGCTTCTGAATGAGATGAATGGCCAAGAAAAGTATTATAAAATCTCTTGTAAAAACTTCTCAAACTACTGGCTTTCTTGATAGACACAGCACTGCTACCTGCAGCATTCACAATAGACATAGCGGAATCGGGTCTCAATTCTGACCCCATTGAAATTACCGACTGAGATCTTATTTGGGATAGCAAGGGACGAATTGGAGCCATTAAATTTGCAGTAGAATTCAAAATTACTATTCAATCTAAAGTGCGACGAAATGAAAAATAGCAACGTTCTCAAAAATAAATTTATTCCAGCATGATTTCAGCCAAACATGAACTAAAAAGCAGCGAAAAATGACAGCCCTAGAAGAAAGCGGCTAATGGACGCTCCAACATAAAGTGCACTAGCCTAATCCTTTCCGTAGCAGATTATTGATGACACCAAGAATTTTTAAACAACACGCCACATTCTAACTACTTAGCTTATTACGCATTTTCTGTTTTGATAATCGAAAGTTTTACTTTATTTTACAAAAAGCGGGAGATAGACAAATGAAAAAGTGCGTTGCTACTTTATTTCTTTCTCGTCCGGATTTTCTTCGCTGCAATCATACCCCTTCCCTGCACATATTGAAGACCTGAATAAATTGTTGTGCAGGCAGTTCCAATCCTGAAAAGATATGATGGAGATTATAAAAATTTTTGAGAATAAATTTGCCATGAAAACATACCCCAAGACAGTTAGAAATGGATGATCGACGAAACCGAGCACCGGAGAAGCCAGACTAAGAGTCACAAGAGCTAGCTGAAGAGCGGTGTTAGCCTGAATATGTATATGAAAATAATAGCAAGAAGTATGCCCAGAATGAATCGAGTTACTTTGCTTGTTGCCGTTGGGGTCACTCTGACTGATGAAATGGACGGGTCAAAGTAACGTTTGAGCGAGACAGGAGGCTCCATCAATTGATACCTACGAACAAACCCTCCACCAACCAGTAACAAATCTCGCGATAATACAACAATAGTGAGCAGAACTGCAATAAAGAGTTTTGGTACTTATCCTTTACCCGGACCCCACCTATTTTTTGCACCTCTCTATGAACTTTACTTCCTTTTTTATTTAATTCTTTTTTCGAAAAACGTCCTTCCCACACTTTTTTTCGCCTTTTCCATCGTTTTTAGGGCCTGAGACATACTTTCCCTTAAAAAACGCACTTTTGAGCTACCCCAAATAGTGTACTTTAGCCTTTCACTACTAGTGAATCACTAGTAGTGAAAGGTGGGTCGGATAAAGGATAAGTATCAGAGTTTTTTTTGGAAGAACTTAAAAAGGAACCCAAAACAGTAAAGTGCGAGACGAAAGAGAACTGTCCCGCCAATTCAAAATATAGACATAACGATGCACGCAAAACCATGCTCCTTTAAAAGGGCATGCCCACGTTAATAAGAGGTTGCCGGGAATTCAAATTTTTTTCCTAAACATTGAACTTCTGTACGGATTTTACAAGTTGGCTTCTAAGAAATCAAGGCCTAAAATTTAATTTTAGGGATGGTTTTGCTATAAACCAAGTTGAAAAATCCGTACAGAAGTTCAATGATTAGGAAAAAAATTTCCACCACCTCTTATTAGCGTGGGCATGCCCCTTTAACAATAAATTACACATGGGTCTACATATCGGCCTCAGACTTTTACGATTAGCGAGACTTCGACTTTCAGCCATACAGGAAAGAATTTCAGAATTTTTCCTTAGTTGAATCAAAATCCAATTGAGGATCAATTTAATGAACGAGCTACTTATACCCAAAAGCCACTCTATTGAAAGAGTTGATTGTTTGTCTGAGGATTAAAAAAAACACACACCCGGTATCAAATGCGAATATGTGAGCGTGACAAAAAGAGTACCTAAATTATTCTTATCATCTGAAAATCTATAAATAAGAAAGTTGCAAACATACTGATGAGAAATTTATCGGCAATAGGGTCGAGAACACTTCCAAATAGGGATCGCTGCTTAGGGTATTTCCGAGCAATGAAACCGTCCAGCTGAAAAAAAACCATTTAGGAAAAGCAAATCAAAGCAAGCTGCATACAAAGTCTGTAAATCCTGCGGCTGCAAAAAGAAGGCAAGCTGGGAGAAAAGATTCAGTCACCACCAAGTATCCAATGACCGGCGTGAAACATATCCTGAAATTATGGGTTAGGAAAAAAGCGATAGCTAACTTTTAAAAACTCAAACCTGAGTACGCATAATCCATTCGGCACGGTCATAACTAAAATTTTCCAATTAATCAGGGCTTGTAATTTACAGTTGATTTCCATTTTTGTTTAAAATTTGACCAACACGCCCTAAATTATCAATGAATACCGTATTTCCTCTAATAGGCTTACCGGTGGGTTTATTTTTAAAATCCCCAAAAAATCAAAAAATTTTTAAGTTGGTCTTGGGATTTTTGGCGCTCAACTGAAATCGAAACTTGTCTGAAATTTCTGGTCCGAGTACAAAAAGTCAATTAATTTAGAACTGGTAGACTGGGATGGATCAAACCAAATCACCGGCGAATTTTCATTGAACTTTCTTTTCATTTTTTACCATTGAAATCAGAGAGAACATTTACTGGTCTTTCCTTTCGACCAGACGGTGGTTTCATAGTGTGTCAATGTCTATCAATAGTAGCAGAAAAGTCGTTTTATTGTATTTGTTGACACAAATAAGCAAGCTGAACAGATCAAAGATCAACCAATTGCTGGGAAATCAGCCGATTCGAAAGTCTTGACTTCAACAAATACAGAAAAGATAACTCACTCTTATCTTTGACATCAGCGATTCTAGCTTTGAACTTCTGGCGTAGCTTATCTCGCTCTGACATATATCTCTGCATAATTTCTAATGACTTTTTTTTTTGTAGGGAATATAACTGTGAAGATGTCCCAATTGGTCTGATAGAAGATGTAGCGGGAGTACTCACAACCGGAATTAAACACGAGCAAAGATTCTTCAGGAGATTTGTCGGCGTCATCAACGAACTTTTGACCAGTACAAATCCGCCGGCAAAACGACCCAAGTGTCGGCAACTTTTCATTGGCAGCATATTGACTGAACCTATCACTGAAAAAAGGTAAAAGCAAGGTAATTTGATCAAAATGAACACAGTGCTTTTTACATACGAGTGATTAAAAAACTAAATTTAAATAAATTTACTGCCAAAATTGGCAGCATAGACAATTTTTTTATGAAGATCAAAAAATTGTCTGTTATTATGAGGGAAGAAACTAGGTTTGGCGGTTCGGGTACCCGTTTTCGGTTTTTTATCCGAAAACCAGAAATTTTCCGGGTTTCGGGTACCGACTCGGGCAACTGGACCGAAAATTTCGGTTACCCGCCGACCTTAGAAGAAACCAGGACATAAGAAAAGCGCAATCACTATATAAGAGTAGAAAAGATCGTGTCAAAACGTGAGCCAAAAGTTCTTCGGGGCAAAAAGTTCGCTTAGAAAAAATTTATCAGCTCTTTCCTCTTCAATTTGTACCTCCTGTTCTTGTTCAGATTCTTCCGCGGCTTTCTCCTCTGCAGATTGCTTGAAAAGACCAGCGTTCTCCAGCATCAAGTTGTGTTTGATGAACGTCACTTTAGAGGCTGTGTCGACCTTCATCCTTCATCCTTCCAATGTACAAACCAAACCACCAAAATAATAAAATCCACAGACCTGTAAAGAAGCTTGGTGTGAATCCGCCACGAAGAGACAAGTTTCTTTCTGTTGGCGCAGCTGAGAGGGGGGGGGGAATCGGGTGTATCCATGTATCCGCTGGTGGTTCGGGTGCATCTTTGTGGTTGGTGTACCCGCTGGCATACCTGCACTCTCGGAAAAATCGGCGCCGGGCGTCGATCCGGGCGCCGGGCTCTTTAAAAATCGGCGCCCGGCACCTGAAATATGTGAACAGCGAGTCAAAGAAATGGTGAATAACATGGTGAATAAATCTTCATCAAATGGTGGAACACATTAAAAAGAAAAAGGCGAAAGACGGTGAACTCATTATGTGATTTTCTTATGATCGAAATAAAAATTTACGACCCTACCAGATATACCCCCCAAATGAAATTTTTTTAAAAGTGTTTCCAAACACCCTATATCAACCTAAAATCACCTCAGAAGTTCAAAAAAGACATTATTTTTGTGTTCTGGTCAATAAAAAATTGAGTTTTGGGCATTTTGAAATTTCGACCATTTGGCTGTTTTACCATGTTTTGGTCACTGGAGCTGGGCAAAAAGAGCCTCTAAATGCATTTTCGATCAAGAGTCTTGCTCGGAATTATGTCTAAGGTAAGTGAGTGCGCGCATCTCTAACCGACCAAGCCCCCTGCGCCCCCGAAGGGGGTTGAGATTGCTTGGGGTTGAGATGCGCACACCCACATACCTTAGACGCAAATCACTCGAAAGTGACTCTGGATGCATAAAAAATGTATGCATACCAGAGTTTCTTTATGCTGTAGGCCCCAGTTAACAAAACTATGTTCAAATTCCATCATTTTGGGGCCAAGGTACCTTCAACATCTGATTTACTAAGTTATAATAAACAGAAATCAACTAAAAATACCAAAATTCAAGATTTAAAAAAAATCGACTTTTTATAGAAAAAAGTAGGTGAAAACATCTTTTTTATCGTGTTCAACGTGTAGGAAATGCTTAAAAATGGTTAAAATGGTGTTTTGAAAAAGTTCAAAAAAAATTTCATTTGGGGGTATACTCCGTAGCGCCAAATTTACTATGAAGTTCACCCTAGGTTTACTGCAACAAAAAATGCAGCATCTCTATATTGTATTTGGGTCGGTGGGGGGGTTATGGTTCCGTGGGTCACACCTTTTTACAGCCACTGGGAGTGGTCCAAATCTAAACACTTTCTAAGGTAAATTGGTGTGCCTGAACACGAATCCGGTGTCAGAATTGGGGGTTGACAAAAAAATTTTCGAGTTTTTCCCCAAATTTCGGTTTTTTTTCGGACTTTTTTGACTTTGAAGGGGTATAACAGGGTCAAATAGTAGTCGAAATATTTTGTTGCAGGTTCTTTTAGATCCGCCTCGATGTCAGCTTTCGTTTAAAAAAAAGAACGTCGAAAATGATGCATTTTAAATAGGGGATCTCCTACTTTGAAGTTTGGTGTCGGATCTAAAAATGACGTATGGTCTTATGTTTGTTGTTGACGAAATGCCACAAATTTGAAATTTAAAATTTTTGTCGTTTCAAGACAAGTCTGCTCAGGGATACGATATGGCGCCATATAACGATGACGATGGCGACAGATAACGATGGCGATATAACGTCTACGAGGGATACGGCGCCTGCTGTCTCTTGTAGAAACTATTTTAATCAAAAAAAAAGTTGTCAAGATCGGGCTCTAAGTCTCCTAAAAATCGGCGTCGTCGCCGCTGTCAAACTGGCGCTGGCGCCCAAAAGCGGTGAAATTTTACCTGGCGCCGGCCCCCGTGCAGGTATGCCCGCTGGTAGTTCGTGTGTATCCACGTGGTTCGGGTATCCGTTGGTGGTTCGGGTACCCGCTGGTGGCTTGCTTGTGGCTGACATCTCTACTGAAAGTGAAGCAATATTGACTGACGGAACACTAAATGACATGAACTGCTTTGAATAAAAACTCAATGTGCAACATCATAAAATTCAAAATTATCATTTGACCGAAATTCCCTTGACGGTCAAATGTTAATAAATGACCGGTCATTTGACCGGTCATTTGACCGGTCATTTGACCAGTCATTTGACCAGTCATTTGACCGGTCAAATGACCATTCAGCAACCCTAGTTTGGCCTCTTTTTTCCACAAATTAGCGCCTTTTTTACTTTTTATTGTTTTTTTTCTGCAGTTTGTTGCTTTTTTTAATACATTTAAACTTAGGCAAAGCCTTAAGCACAGGGTAGGCCAGCGCATGTTAGGACTGTGTGTCCCAAACTGCTATAAACACTAAATTTTCCCCTTCCAGTAAATTCCCCGCATTAACCGCCCCTCCAAAATTTTGAGGTCACAGGTTCAAATCCTAGTGATAGCAGAAATAATTTCTTTTCAAATAACTGTCATAAACTAGTATTTATGAGACCAGTAAGCCTTACGGTGGGTAGGGGGACCACCTGGTTCCTCCCCTAAATGGGTATCCACCCCCAGAATCCAAAATTTTGTATTTAGCTGAAAGTAATTTAAAGTCATTGTACCCTACCCAGAATCCTGTTCTGAACATGGTTTGATAATACTAAAACAGTATTTTGACTTGCAGGAACACCAGTTTTGGAGTAATTACGCACCCCGTAGGTTATCCAAATAGTGCTCAGGCTGTTGTACCTAGGTATCGGTACTCAAGTGGAACTGACTAGGTAGTAGTACCCAATTCTCAGGTGGTTTAGCTGGATTGCTAAATGACGTCGCTCTCAAGAATATCATCGTTGAACCATCTTCAAAATCGTCTCTCGTTCTTTTTCAACCATCTATTGTCTTTGAAATCTGCCTTTGCCTAACAAATTATACTCATCTATGGATTTTGCATGGTTCGCTTTTTCGCTGTGACATACGCCAGTGAATTTTAACTTTTTCTCTTGTAGGTGTTATTTTCTTTTAACTAGCGAGTGGCCCTTACGTAGCACAGTTGACTGTCGATATAGTGATGGTTGCTCTTGCTCTAGTTACGATTGCAATAAAAATATTTACTCTTCAAGATAATTAACAACAAGCTTGCATTCTTCACACAATAAAAAAGTATTAAAAGTCAAAATTATCGCTTTTGATCGCCCAAATCTTCTATTAGTTCTTTGTCCACCTGCTTCCACTTTTCTGGGATCACACTAAAAAGATCATCTTTGCAGTCTCCCTGAATAACAATTTCGTCTGCACCGGTCACTGAACTGCCACACGCAAATTTACTGGCGAACACTTTGGAGGCAACTTTCAAGTCTATGCCTAAACAGCAAATATAATTCACGGTGGGATTGGATGTAAACCCCACCAAATGTGCCTAGCCCTTGATGACAGTCACTGATTTGGTCTTGCTGCGAGGTGCTCGTTGTATGGTGATCTTGGATTTTACCACCTTCTCCTTTTCTGCACTTGGTTTGTCCGTCTTGGAAGTGCCCTTTCCACCTCTTTTCTGAATAAATGTGATCTTTGACACAATAAAATACAGGGTGCATCAAAAAAAATCCACGGTTTTAAAATGACCATAACTTTTTTTAGGTCGTTTTTCAAAACTCTGTTTTCACAGGTCTATTTGACACTATATACCAAAAAAATATTTTGATGGAAGAAGGAAATCGATCTGGGAATACAGAATTAAAAAAATATGATCATTTCAAAAATCGGGGAGTTTCTTGATACACCCTGTAAGTAAATTCCTCACTTGGTGTTATATTATATTGTGTTAAGAGACATAATCTGTAATTTTGAAGATTTTCGTGGCACCGTATTTATTTCGCCTTTTTTTTCTACCGTGCATGTTATATACCATTCGACTCTAAATTTAACGCTGAGCAAAATGTTCTCAGATGTCAACACCGATTTATGCTGAAAATTTTGAGCTATGGTCTTTTCTAATGGAGTGATTTTTCAACCACCAAAAATGACCCCCTTTCTTAAAATGCATAGAAGTCGGCTTTTTTGATCACGCTCATATGCATATGTGGGTTTAGTCTGCTCGGCTTGAGCAGCTCTACAAGATGGCTGTAAAAATTTACCGTATTTTCGCAAAAATTTTGGACTTTTGACCAATTTAAAGCAAAATTATGCATTCGATCTTGCGCACCCGTTTGATGCCATTAGACGCAGTTTATTGTGGAGATTCTGAAACTGCAATCTATTTTTTCGTGCCTCGGTAGCGTCACGGGTAAAATGGCAAATTTTGAGAAAAAAATGCATGACTAAAATTTGTAATTTTGCTTTAAATTGGCCAAAAGTTCAAAGTTTTTGCAATAATATAGTAACGTTTTTCAGCCATCTTGTACAGGGTGACACAAAATTACTGCACCATTTTTGAAAAATTTGCGTAGGTAGCTCCTTGCCACATCGATTTTCCCAGGAAGATTGATGACCGTGGTTAAGCTACCTGGGAGCTGCCCAGAAGAAAACCAAAAGATTTAATAAACAATGCAGCCACTTTTCACTAAAACATCGATAAAAATGAAATGCGACCACAAAATTTACTTAAAAATTAGAAATAAAGTTTTTCAAAAAATTGGGAAGTAATTTTGTGTCACCCTGTAGAGCTGCTCAAGCCGAGTAGAATGAGGCCACATATGGATATGAGCGTAATCAAAAAAGCCGACTTCTATGCATTTTAAGAAAGGGGGTCATTTTTGGTGGTTGAAAAATCACTTCATTAGAAAAGACCATAGCTCAAAATTTTCAGCATAAATCGGTGTTGACATCTGAGAACATTTTGCTCAGCGTTAAATTTAGAGGCGAATAGCATATAACATGCACGGTAGAAAAAAGTCGAAATAAATACGGTGCCAAATTCATATAAAAAACCTTCAAAATTACAGATTACGTCTCTTAAACGTTAAACGTTAGAAAAATCCGTACAGAAGTTCAATGATCAGGAAAAAAATTTGAATCGGCGGGGACAAATTTTGAACAGGTGAGCATGCCCTTTTAAACGTTAAAAACACGGTTTGCGCTTGGACCGACCCCCGAACCGCAATCCCCCCTTCTGTGGGGGAATCTTGAGGGGAGAAGGAAACCGGTCTGGGAATACAGAATTAAATAAAATTATGATCATTTCAAAAATCGGGGAGTTTCTTGATACAACTTGTAAGTAAATTCCTTACCTGGTGTTTTTTGCCGTCCTGACCTGAATCGCCATTGTCCAGCTGGAGTTCATCCACCAATTCAGGCAGGTTTTTCTCCAACCACTGTCGACACTTGTCCACCTTTCCACTATATTCACAGTACTCGATTGGCATGGAACATTCTGAAAATATCAGAATTGACTTTATTTAAAAGCATCTAACTCAAGTACGATTCCTAGCATAATTTTCCTAATTCTTTCGTGTGGAATGTCTGTATTCTTCATGGTTTGGCCAAAGTTGCCAAACAACGTAAGCACCGATTAAACTAATGTGCAATAACCCACCTCCACAATAATAAACTTTGAGAGGGTAGCAAACTCCAGGCACTGGACCTCCTCCTGCTTCTGTCAGTGCCAGTGAAGAGGATGCTTCGGATGGAGGTGACACACATTCCACCTCAGACATTTTTGATATAAAAGCTGAATTGTGAATTAAACTTTCTTGAAATTGAAATTATTGAACATGCAAATACACTAAGTTCTCACAACTAAACAAACACTACATTTTACGAATCAAAAATTAAATGCTTTATTTCAATCTAAATGCCTGTTTAAAATTAACACAACAGAAGGCAATAAATTAGTGAGAGGTGCATTGAGCAGTGATAAACATGAAGCAAGAAATATGGTGGTGAATGTGGGTGTGTATCACACTTTGTGTATCACATATATGCAATTTAATAATAATGATAGAACAGCAAATATCATCGGAATCAAGTGATTAGACAAAGCATATCTGGTTAGGAATAGAAGAAGAAGTGGGTGTTGACGATCAGGATTTGCTTAAAAACATGCAAAAATTGATAAATAAACATTTTTATACGAGAAATAAATGGGTCTCAACCTGACTCAGATTTGCCTTTTTCGGCTCTGGCTCGCTCTAGATAGCTATGGCCTGGATTCGACCTTTGTGCTGTAAGACAGCAAATGCCGAACTCTGGCTCCGAGGTTCAAAAAATTTTGAAAATACAGCAGTGCTAAGGAATAGTGAGTGGTCATCGTGTGTCAGTTTGAGTCCCGTGGCACAAAAAGTGCAAAAAACCCCGTTCACCTAAAGTGGCGTGAGCACATTCGACCTTTTTTTCACTTTTTTAAATTAGCGCCTTTTTGAATTTCTTTTATTTTTGGCTGTTCGGTGCATCATTTTGATAGGACGGGCATAAACAGGCGTAGGACGGGCTTAAACGTTTGGCCAAAACTGCAAAAAATACTACGATTGATAAAAGGCTCGAATTCAAAAAAGTATTCAAAAGGAGCCAAAAGGCTAACACCTTCTAAAAGTAACAAGAAAGTTTATTCGGGGTGGTAGTTTTAGCAGTGTTTCCAATTTTTGTGTGACAGTGACATTGACATCACTATAGTCAGTGTGACAGTGACAATGACACTGACACTTCAATGTCACTTTCAATGTCACTGTCATTTTAAAAAAGCGCGTTTTCAAAATGACAGTGACACTGACATTTCAATGTCAGTGTCAGCGTCGCTGTCAGTGTCATACTGACTTTAGTGACGCCGATTGACGGGTCTGGTATTATTACTTTTTCTAATACTTCTTTTTATAGATAATACAATAAAGAACGCGCAATCCAATGCCAACTCTTTCGATAGTCCAGTTATGGCGAAAAGGAAGAAACTCGACCCAGTATGGCAAAATTTCACTCAATTAAATGAACTCAAGAAAGCAAGATGCAATGTCTGTCATGAGGTTAGTGCTCTTTGAGTTACTTGCTATGAATATTTTTTGCTTAAGGAGATGACTAGTACAACAACTGTTTTCCGGCGACATCTGGATTCGAGGCACAAAAACATCACATCGCTGCCAATTCGGAAATTGAGTAAGGCTACGGTTACAAGGTTTGTCTTTGTCAAAATTCTCTTAACGAAAGTTTCATACGCTTAAAGAGACTGGGGTATTGCTATTGTTTGAGTGACTTCTGTGATAAATCCTATTTTAGGGGGAGAGATCGTCGAAACTACTGTCTACGATCAAAGTAAGGTTTGCATACGTGCTGTCAAGAGATAAGATTTGCTTTGATCAAGTCTTCACAATTGCTACTGCTCTTGATCCTTAAACTTCTAATGCTTTGAATGACTCTGAATTTAGGATGGCTACCGAATGGATAAATTAAATGGTATTTTAGTTGCATTGTTGTTCTCTCTATCACTGTTTTGTTTGGCTGCCTATCTTCCCACAAGTTACGAAAACCGAGCACAGAATTCAAATGCTACACTTGATGTTCTTATCGACAACATGTAGCAGCAGGAATCATTAAGAAGGCCAACAATTCAGTCAAAATCCTGGATTATGAGAGATCTGCAGAATGTTCTGGTGGCAGAAGTCGATGCAATTACGTACTGGTCAAGTAGATTGAATACGGGTTGTTAAAACAACAAATAACAGATAGATTAATAAAGGCTTATTTCCTAGGAAGCTCATACCCTTAGAGTGTTTGCATTAGAATTGTTGAGTGTTCCTGCGACCAGTGCGCCTATAGAAAGAATCTTCTCCCTAGCCGGTCTTTCAACTAAAAGGATCAAGAATCGAACCGAGTTCGAGCTGTTGAATGCCAAATTAATCGTTTCTTGCAATATGTTTTTGTTTGGAGAATAGCTCCTTAGTTTTTTTGATGTTATTTCCCGTTAATAAAGTTTTGATTATGAAAGCTACACAGCGACAATGACGTTGATTATGACGTCACAGTGACGTCAGTGGGACAGTGACACATGGATGAAAATGACACTGACAGTGACAATGACACTGACATAAAAGTGTCAATGTCACTGTCCGTATCACTGTCATTATTGGAAACACTGGGTTTTAGAGTGGTTTTTTTAATCATTAAAAAAAACTACATCTTAATGTTGGTGGACTCCTTGGGTGTAACATAGAAAATTTACATGATAATACTATACAACTATGAATTGTTTTAAAAGTCAGTAATAAGAAAACTTCAAATGCAGTGGAAAGTGATAAATAATTAACAAATGCAATTTTTAAAAATTTGACTTAGCCACGCTCAACTAGATCCGTATACAAACTCCCATTTCTGGGTCACACTCCTACTATCACACTCTTTCATAGGCAAATTGTCGGAATTTTTCGCGCCGGCCACGTCCATGCACAGCCCACTGGCTTCATTTTTCATCAGGCCGTCCTGCGAAAATTATTAAATGAAGTTTTTTTAATTAGAAAGGTAGATTGGCTATTTGGTTTTTGCTCTCAGAGTTCTTTTGAAAAAAAAAGCAGACATAAGACAAGAAAATAATGGCGTGAGAGCGTCTGCAAACCAAAAAGGTAATTTGAGAAGGAATTTTCCCCCAGGACTTTTCTCATTTATATAAAGAGGAGGGAGAGGTTGGACTTGGGCATGTGAATGCCTACTAAAGTCATCATTTATTTCTATAAGCGACAACACCCTAACTATTTATGCCTCTTTACTCTGTTTGGCTAAGCCTAAGCCTAAAACAAAAAAATTTTAAGCTAACAAACATTTAGAAAAATTTGGGCCTTATCCCATTACGAAGGGAATTTTTATCTTGGTTTTGTTTTCTATTACAAAAAAATTGTTTTTATGAATGGGGAATTTGGAAAAACCACATTTTTAAGACGGGCGCTAACTTTGAGTTTTGGGCATTTTGAAATTTCGACCATTTGACTGTTTTACCATATTTCGTCACTGGAGCTGGGCAAAAAGAGCCTCTAAATGCATTTTTGATCAAGAGTCATGCTCGGAATTATGAGAACGTAGAGTGTAGAGCTACGTTCACAACGGACCGAAATCCCATACCCACACCCGGACCCACATTCGTGTCCCCAGTGAGGTTCGAGTTAACCAAGGAAAAAGACCATCTAGTACTGAAATGATACCGCTTTTATGACTTGTAAACTTTTTTTCGGAAAAAATCATGCACATGGTGTATAGGTGCCTTATATAGAGAAGGGAATTTCAAAAAAAATACAGGTCACATGCTATATGACCTGATTATGGATATCGACTTCTATGCAGGCAACTAAAGTAGGACGCGACTGGTTAATGCAATGTGTAAAGCATCTAGATAAACCTTTAGCACCATTAGAAGCGCAAGGAATTTTGAATAGTCCATTTTAAAGATGATCGAAAACAAAAAAAGAGACAACATTTACCTAAAAATCGAAAAAAAAAGCCAAAAAGACCCTAAATTTGCACCCGGTTAACCGGTCGGTTATTTTGGTCTTTTTTCGGCCGTTTTTTCAATTTTCAGGTAAATTTTGTCTTTCTTTTGTTTTCGATGATCTTATAAAATGGAATACTAAAAATTCATCGCGCATCTAATGGTACTAAAAGTTTATCTAGATGCTTTACAAGTTTGTGAGCACGATCCGGTTAACCGAAACTATGCAATAACCGGTCGCGTCCTACCCTACAGGCAACTTTTTCTGGGATCTATCAAATTTTAGATCTTTTTAGATCCAGTTTGAGCTTTTAAATTCTTCTAAAAGAAACCCCCAATGTTTTTGTAAAAAATTCCAGAATAAAAATCAGATTTGGTGGTGCCATTTACAATACCTAACGGCAAAGTCAAAATTCTCGCCATTTCTACGGTGGGTAGACGTTTGGTACTTTTCATGCCATTTTTTTGAATTCGCGCCTTTTTTTAATTTGGATTCTTTGCAGTTCGTAAGACATTTTTTAGTCCCGGTTAACTTTTGCTGGCCTACCGCGCGCCTGAAGCTTCGCCTAAGTTAAACAAATATGTACCGTAATTATTCTAATAGAAACCCAGTCTCTAATAGTAACCCCCCATCTCCCCTATTTTTTGACTAAGATTTCAGAGTTAGGGTTATTTTTGATTGACAATTTCAATAATTTTAGAGGATTGAAAAATAGTAACCCCGAAGTTTCTATTAGAATAATTACGGTATATAAAAACATGCGTTAAATAGTCAAAAACAAATAAAATTGAAAAGGTGCGAACAAAATGGTACAAAAAATACCAAACGCCCCTATGCCATTTCTAGGATTTTTTAAGCTTTTTAAATTATTCTAAAAGTAAATGCACGCAAGTTTTTGCGCTCCCACCTCTCCCAGTTTCCATGTTTGCGCATTTTTGGAACACTCTTTCAGTATGGCCACAACGCTCTTGGGATCTCTTTTGTTTGGAAATTCCACATTCAGGCAGTTGATCTCCCGGCGAAACTGGTTAGACTTGGTCAACGAGAACACCTTAAACATCCTAACTTCAGAAACACAAAAATGATACGTGAAAAAACGGCTTTACCTGAGCGGAACTACCACCTCCTTGACACCCAAACACACCCAGGTTGAAGTTGGAGTTTTCGTCTTTCTGCAAAGTGTCCAAGCAAAGGCCTGTCTCAGGGTTGCGGAACTGAAAAAATTAATTAATCAAGCAGCACTCAGCGGTTGCCGAAAAAATTAGGGATCGTGTACAAAGGCTCGGATATTTTAAAAAATCCGAAAGTCCGGATAAAAGTACAGAAAAAAAAATCCGAGCTTTTCAAAAGTCCGGATTTTTTTAATTCGAGCTTTTTCACACGACCCCAGATGACAAAAAAATTCCATGAAAATCGCCATTGTAACTAGAGGGGATATGGGCTTATCGAATTTCGACTACCGTAAAACTTCTAATGCATGAGCACCCCGAAATTCAAATCGTGTTATTGGCATTTGACCCACCTTTTGAGGATTGCTCTTAGGCAAGTTGCCTCTAATATTGCAGCCAGTGAGATGATCTACAAAATTAAGGGTAGCTTGCTTCAGAGCAGTATTAAAAAGATTGGTCAAAAAACAATGCTAATAACGCGATTTTCAATTAGGGGGTTGCACGGCTTTTCAAAACTCCGAAAAAGTCCGATTTAGATTTTTAGAGGTGTTCCCATGGCGCAGTGGTAGAGCTTTTCGTCACAGCATTTTACCCAGCAAAATAGGCTATTTTCTTTGAAATCACGAGTTTGACCCCACCCCATGTGGCACCGCTGCCGGCGCTGATTTTGAAAAAGTCCGGCAGTCGTCCGGTGGCGACAATTTTGGAGCGCCGGCGCTGACGGCGGCGTTTTCGGCAGCTGTGCCAGTATGCCCTGGACAACTAGATTTTTTATTTTTTTATTATTATTCTGTTCTTCGCTTTTCTAGAAGTTTTATGGTACATGGGTTTTCCATGTTTTTTGCCGATTCTTAATACGCTAATTTTTTTCAGAAAAAATAGGCGCCAAATAGTACATAAAAACACTGAGAAAAGCAAAAAAAACTGACAGCTCCATAACCAAGGACATTTTCGTCAGGTATGAACTTGTCTGGTATCACATTCTAAACAGGTCTTAGGGATTAACTGTACAGAGTGTGTCAAGAAATTTGATGCACTTTAAAAGGCCATAACTTTTTTCCATGGCCGAGTTTTCAAATGTAAACGCAGATCGACTCAGAAAAAATATAAAATAGTTTGGGTATATAATCTCAATAACACGATTTTCATTTGGTCCACCCTGTGGTTTTGGCCCTACCTATCCAGATGCCATCCATAGACCAGGGCCTGAACCACACGGGGGAACAAGCGAAAATCGTGTTTTTGACGTTATATACCAAAAAATTGCATAAATCTGGATCAATCTGCATTTACAGATTTTCGGAATTCAGCACATGAAGAAAGTTATGACCATTTAAAGTGTATAAAATTTCTTGACACACTCTGTGTACTATGGTTAGTTCTAAATTTTTACATCCAAATACCACTTGAAACTTTTGCACTTAAGCCGTTCGCGGAGCTCATGCCGAGCAGTCAGGTTTCCCACATCCTTGTGTCTCAGGTCATTACGGTGCAAATAGTAGAGTCTGAATAAGTCGTTTTAAAAAGAAGTTTCGAAGGGGGGGGGGCGATCTCCTCCACCTTTTGTAATCGTCCATCCACACCTCAGCCAAGCGCTTGGAGTTGGTGCCATGCACATCCTTAAAATAGAAGTTTATTGAATAGAATTGAAGGCAAGCTAAAACTACTTTGTTGCCGCCTGGTCCCGTCATGTCATATGGGTGTCCACCTCGGAATATGTGACCCTGCAACACAAATACGTAAAAAAGTTTCCAAGGAGGCAATATTTGCGTTTGTCGAACAACTGCACCCAAGGGAGGCCAAATTTTACTATCAAGGAAACCCATGGTCGTGTAGTTGCAATCTAGGAAAACCTTTTTTTCCGATCGATAGAAGATTGAAAAATGTGGTGTAGAGACGTTTCCTCGAAAATGAAACTTTTTTCACTTTCGATGAAGCTTTTACAAATTTGAAGCTTGGTCACCCCGTTGATTTTTTTTCAACTTTGTTCAATTTTTAGAATTTTTACGCATTTAAGCTTAGGCTCAGGGTGGGCGAGCGCGTGTTAGCACGGACTCAAAAGTGTGGTTTGAACATATTTTTTGAACTAAAATTTTTTTCCAAAATAAATCAATAGGGGGCACCAAGTCATGAAAAAAGTTTCATTTTCGAGGAAACGTCTATGCACCAAAAATATTGTTTGACATAAATATTCAAATTTCTACTGGGCTCAATTTTTTAAGGTAACAGTTCGTTTAAATGTTGAGAATGAATGATACATTGGGGTGGTCCATAAGCTCGTGGGTTGTCATACGTAACAGACCATATTTATGTATGGCTTGCAAAATTTTTGATAAATGAGAAATGGCACTCAATTAGTTGCTGGGTTTGAAAATTGAAATTTCGACTGCACAATTTACGATTTGAAACCCATCGGTTAATTAATAAATGATTATTTCGCGAAAATTTCAAATTTTCCTCTTGTCTTTAACTTAGAACGAGTGATATTTATGTAGACCCGACAACTATAGACCATGCAAAACATTTATTCTGGTAGGTAATCGCCTTCGTATTCGACAACTTCTTCCCACCGATGGCCTAATTCAGTGAAAGCATTGTGTAGTCAAAATTTCGATTTACAAACCCAGCACTTAATTGAGTTTCAATTCTGATTTATAAAAATTTTTTGCAAAATTTTTGAGGCCAGGAACTGGGCTGGCACAAAACTGAATTCAATTCCTTCAAAGCCAACTTTTCGTCGATTGGCAGCCAAGAGTCATCTAGCCATGATAGCAGATTTATCTGCGAGATTTTTCCAAAATAGCTGTTAAGTCTTTTTTGCACCTATATTTTATCTTGTTTTTATGTGCCTTCAAGGCCCATTTTGTCTGGCCATACGATAGTAGTATCATCTTGAAACTCTACCAAATTAAATTAAAAAAAACAGCATACCACATGAGAACAAGGGATAAATTCAATAGAGCCACCACACATCCACACCTAAACTCACAACCAATTCATTATTATCAAACCAAACAAAACCACCCCCAAATCCTACTCTGAAAGAAATCTCCAGATTCTCGCCACCCCAAATGTCCATTCCTCAAATTAGGCAAAAGTTAATGGTGCTTAAAAGCAGGCAAAAATAATTGGACCACCTGGATCGTATCCACCCACCTCCAGAAAGTATTGCCGATTAGCAGCCAACAGTCCTCCAGCCATTGTGGGTGACCTAAAAGGTCGGCTGTTTGTTTGCACTGCTGCTTAGAGAGTGGATAAATAAGAGGGAGCACTTAGCTAACTTACGGAATGGGGTCTGCGGGCGACTTCCTTGAGGCCAGGAACTTGGCTGGAATTGGATCCCATCGGAAGTGCAGACTCCACCAGAAGCCACCTGGAATCATTTTTACTACTATTTCATACAAAAATTCAATAATTCATAGGACTTTACAATTTTTATCATTTTTACATTTTTCAGTCTAATGCTCACATTATTTAATCACAAATGCAAATTTGGATGTGAATTTTTGGAATTATATATTTTTTTTTAATAATATGTTTATAAAAGAAAACGTCTTTAGATTGGTATATAAAAATATTCGATGCGCTAAGGTCACATAAGTAAACAAGCTATGAAAGGGAAATAATGATTTTTTTTAAGAAGCCACAACTTGCCAACCTTGTAAAGAGCCATCACTCGGAAAAGAGGTTTTGGCTCCTAGTTGGTTTTAGCGCACCAGTATGTGTCATAACTCTTCTTGTTTTTTTCAAATTTTTAGTCAGAATCGATTTTTTTAATTTTTGCATATTTCTTCATGAAATTATTCATTTTTCATTGAACTGTGACTTGTGTTCAAATTAAGCATGTTTTAGATGCCTCGAGGCCAAGGAATTAAGCCAGAAATCAGCAACCATTTAATGGTAGTGTTAAAGGGATTAACAGGAAAGATGGGAGAAAATTGTTGAGGCCGAAGGAAATTATTTTGATGAATGATAGTTGCTGTTATGAAATATGTTATGCGTTGCCTTGAATAAAGATTTCACTGTTATTTGGAAATGATTTTCTATGAAAGAAATGAAGAAATATGCGAAAAAGAAAAAAATCGATTCTGACTAAAAATTTGAAAAAAACGCGCACATACTGGTAGATTTTATTTTATTACTTTTCGTAAGAATTAGACAAAAATTAAGTCTATATAAAGACCTTTTTCTACAACTTTTTGAAATCTCATTAAGTCAGTTGATAGCTTGTTAGAGATCTGAGATCCAGGGCTACACGCTGGTAAAAAATTTGAAAAAAAAGCTTAAGCAAAAAATTTGAAAAATACTAAAAATACAAGGGACAGCAGGCGCCTATCGGCGCCTATATCGTATTTTGAAATTCAAATATGAATCCACTTTTCACTTTAAAGGGCAAAATCTCAATTTTTTTCACAACAATTTTCAAATATAATTGCGAAAGGTCCTCCACCATTAAAAGAGCTTTCGAATGAGTATAAACATGCAAATAAAAATATTACACTAAAAAAAAGTTGTCCTTTGTGACCAAATGGGCGCTCATAAGATTAACCTAGAAAACCACCACTTTTCACTTTCAAGGGGCAAAATCTCAATTTTTTTTCACAGCAATCTTCAAATCTGATTGCGAAAGGTCCTTCGCTATTAAAAGAGCCTTCGAATGAGTATAAACACGCAAATAAAAATATTACACTAAAAAAAGGTTTTCCTTGTGACCAAACATGCACTCAAATGCTTACCCAACCACCCACCCACCCGTCCCAAATACAGGGTTATTCAAGAAATTGTAACACTTTCAAACTGCCATAACTTTTTATCCCGGCACGATTTCAAAATTTTGTAAACGCAGATCGACTCAGAATTTCATGGCAATTTTTTGGTATAAGGTCAAAACCACGATTTTCGCTTGGTCCCCCTGTTGTTTGGCTCCTGGTCTGTAGGTGGCCTTTGGATGGACAATAGGGGGACCAAGGCAAATTTTCGAATTTTGCAAAAAAATTCAGGTGTTATATGCCAAAAAATTGCCATGAAATTCTGAATCATCTGCGTTTTTGAAATCATGCCGGGATAAAAAGTTATGGCAAAGTTTATTCTTGAATAACCCTGTACTATATAGAGATTTTTTTTTTGATTTGACGGGGTAAATCAGTAATTTGACGGGTGAAATTAGTTACAGCCTAAAATAAAAGTGGTGGCCGCATTAGACTTGTTGTCATGGCCATGCCTCCTAAAATCAAAATCTTCCAAAATCAACTCTTCGGGTCAAAATCAGCCGAATTCTGAGAAATCTTGGCAACCCGAGATAGTAGCTTTCCAGTGTGAGGCCAAGCACAATTAAAAGAAGGTTTTGAGAAAACCGTTGTTTTTGAAAACTTTCTGTCATCTTAGCAGCCTTAGGAAATGTCTGAGTACCAAATATTCCTAAAAAAATTTAGCTTACCCACAGAGTTGATGTGTTCACCAGCACTATAGGCAAGGTTGTTAGCAGAGATGAAATCAATGGAGGGACACACTATGGCACTCCTCTTCTGGCTAATCCTCGCCAACATCGGCTCTAGCCTGCCAAAAAGGAAGTAAAAGCAAAGAGTTTAAATGGAGTCAATTAAAGCATCCCCCCACCCACAACTTGTTATTGAGTCTAGTTTGTGTTGTGCGAACATACCATCCATGATTGGCTTCACAGTGACTGTCCAAAAAGACAACCACCTCGCCTTTGGCTTCCATGGCACCAGCTAGTTTGGCGCGGATAAGTCCCTGACGTTCCTTTTTGCGCACTAGACGCACCTTGCCTTCAAAACGCTCGATGTAGGTGTCCAGCTTTTCTTTCAGCTCCTCTAAAATACTACTTTTGAGTGCAAAATTTCAAATAGACGTCTAAATTCAAACAAATTTCTAGACTGTTCACTATTTTTTTTTGACATTTCTCATGACATTCAAGCTAAAATTGTCTGGTTGGGCCTTTTTGAAATTTGATTTTTTGTCTGGACATCCCATTTTGTAGCGCCTCTTACTGGCTACAAAACGAGTGGTAACACTTGTGGGAGCAGTTTACAAAAAAATGGGTCAAAACACAACGTCAATTTTGCAACCCATACATAAATATGGTCTGTTACCTATAAACACCCACGAACTTATGGACCAACCCAACATATCCAGTATATCATTTTCTCAGTGAAGTTGGACTAAAAAAATTGAAATTGTCGCCCGACGAATTCTTTTAAAAGTCAGAATTTTTGTGTTTCCTTGCTTATTATATAAAGTCAAAAACTACGACTTCTGCTTTCTCTCCCCTGTGGGTTGGGTCGTGATCTGTGCATGGCCTCTTGAATGAGAAAGCTGCAAACCACAGGGGCTCCATGCAAAACCCATATTTTTAATATTATATGTCAAAAACTTCTCACTGCGAGCTGAGTTGACGTGTGAAAAGAGATTTTCAAAATGGCCTACGAAAATAGTTGTAACCGAAAAAGGTTTTAAATTTTTTAGGACACCTTGTAATTTTTACTAAAAGCTTACCTAGACGAAATAGGTTTGAGTCAAAAATTTTAAAAAAAAACCGTTTCACTGCGCTATAAATCTACAAACAGAAAAATAAATAATATTTTTTTTAGTTTTTTCTTAAATTTTTTTAAATACGCCATTATCATTTTTTTTGCTATTATACATAACAGGGTGGCCCATCCTTAGTTTTTTTTTCAGTGGCCCATTTTTTTCAATCTGCACGTGAGATCGGGGGCAATATTTTGATACCAAACTTGCTATAACTGGCATTCTTAGAACAATTAATTTTGCATTATGCCAAAATTTATTTACTTCTCTGACTGAAATCATCTAGTAGAACAACTTCCTGGAGCAACTCTGGTGGAGTTCTATTTATGACAGAGTGGACAGTTCTAAGCAGGGGTGACCACGCTTCATCTGTAAATATCAATTTAATTTGCGAACAAATATTTACCGTAATTTTTTCAAAAAAAAACATTCTTCCTAATTTAAAGTTACGTTGAATCAGGGTAATCTTATATAGTATTTGGCATGTGTGGGTGGATGGGTAACGCTTTTTTACTTCGAAGGCCAGAACGGGTCGTCACTTTTGTCGCTAATACCATCGTGTTCCCCAGAATGTCAGCTTTCGTTTTAAAAAAGAACAGGCGAAAAATGAGTTCTAATAGGGGATATACCTATTTTTATGAATGAAGTCATAGCCCCTCATTGAAATTTCGAAATACTATAGAGGCGCCGATAGGCGCGTGTGGTCCCTTGTTTAGAATAATTGCAATGGATAATTATGATGATTACCTGTAAATATGATCACCACCGACGCTTTGGGCAACTGGGAGGAGGAGTAGTGGATAGACTTGCACTCTTCCATTCTTTTGTCGGGCAAGCTTCTGTCCAACGAGATCTTGTCACTGCAATTATTGTAGCACAGTTAATAGGTGATGTGCTAGTTGAGCTCACCTACCTGGCAACCACATTCATGAACCACTTTTTCATGTCTGCATCACCCATCTCCTTCTCTTTGCCCTCCAATTCAACACCTGCACCCATCTCTCCAGGTCCTAAAATTGCTAGAGTTATTTCGACCGTATTTTTTTCTAATTACCGTATTTGTTCTAATAGAAGGCCCCCACCCTCCGATTCAAAACCGTGTCCTTGGCATTGCATTTTTACCCATTTTTTCAAGACTGCTCTCATGCAAGTTACCAGCCATTTTGTAGCTAGTGAGATGAGCTACATATCATTGGTAAGTTGCCTAAGAGCAGTCTTAAAAAAATGGGTAAACATGCAATGCCAAGAACACGTTTTTGAATCGGAAGGGGTCTTCTATTAGAATAAATAGGGTATGCACCAGCTCCTAATTCAAAATCGTGTTTTTAAGCTAGAGTAAACTTGGCAAAAACCAAATTTGTCCAACTAAAATTCGCCAAAACAAAGTTTGCCAAAGTTGGGTTTTGCCTGAAAGGACCCTATAAAGTTTAGGAGGAGTAGCCATGAGGAGTCACCAAATATATATTAACTGCGGAGATTCGGCACGCAGCAACCGCGCACTTTTTTATTGGCATTAACTCTTTTGTTTGATCAAGATCATAGACGCGAAATAGACCATCATGTTTTAAGATAAACTCAGGCGTGTGTGCTAAACTATGTATCTTTTTGATTTCTGCGGGTATCCGCACAGTGATTTATCTTGCACATACAGGGTGATCAAACTTTTTCTCCCACATTTGTTTTGCCCATAACTTTTTATTGAAAGGCTCAAATTTTGTGTTCGACCACCCATTCGAAAGCCCTAGAACTGCGATTTTGTTTAAAAAAAAGAACGTAGAGCTTTTGGCAACTGGAACCCAAGCTGCAGCTATTTTCGAACAACTTGTGTTTATGCAAGATGGTGCTCCACCTCATTGGGGATTGCAGGTTCGGAATTTTTTGAACGAGCTGTTTCCTGGTAGGTGAATTGGCCGTAATCCCGCACCAATAAGATGGGCGCCAAGGTCACCGGATCTAACTTGGATGGATCACTTTTGCTGGGGTTACGTGAAAAGTCGGATTTACAAGGATCAGCCTATTTATTCTCTTGCTGCTTTGAGTGAACGGATCGTCGAAGAAATGAGCCAAATTCCGCAGGATATGATCGATCGAGCTATGAATAACTTTTGTCACCGGCTAGAAATTTGCATTGAAAGAAATGGAAGAAGTGTGGAGACCAGATAAAAAATGCTGCTGTTGTTCCTTGAATAAACCTTTGTTGATAACTTGTTGAATTTTTCAAGAATTTATAAAATAGCTGCAGCTTGGGTTCCAGCTGCCTAAAGCTCTACGTTTTTTTTTAAACAAAATGACAGTTCTAGGGCTTTCGAATGGGTGGTCGAACACAAAATTTGAGCCTTTCAATAAAAGTTATGGGCAAAACAAATGTGGGAGAAAAAGTTTGATCACCCTGTATAATCCAGGAAAATACGAAATAAGCGCCTATTTTTGAATTGGTTTTTTTCGAACTTCTAACAATTATATACAGTATGCTACCTAAAAATGTATGAGATGGCATGCAACCCTTAATAAAGATTCTTTGTTTTGTCTATGCCTATCCACCAGGGGTTCGATTATATCCCTTAATAAAGATTCTTTGTTTTGTCTATGCCTATCCACCAGGGGTCCGATTATATCCCTTAATAAAGATTCTTTGTTTTGTCTATCGATCGAACCCCTGGTATCCACCTAAAATCAGGCCCATGGCCAGTGTCAATCCACTGGAATCAGTGTATCCACCGTGAAAAAGTTTTTTTTTTATCTTTTTGCGAACACATTTGTAAATTTTTTTTTATGTTCTCAAACCCAATTTATTTTGCAGCAATTTGTTGTTCCCTGTTTTATGTTTCATCATCTATTAAATTCAACATTTGCTGGAGAGTAGGAAAACATTAGGACAAGCAACAGCCTAAATGCAGCTGTTAGTCTCCAATTTTACTACTACCTTCCAGTCGCCCAGAGACACCACACACAAAAACCAAAGATTTTTTTTTCTCTAGCCATCAAGTTTTGCTTCCGATTCACTGGCTCCATCTAATCACCAACCAAGATTGCCTCAAATAATACTTTTTGATAAAAAAATAAATAACTTGAAGATCCCCGTGTTTTTCACATTGCCTTGGCCAACAACAAGTGTTCTTGAGGAGGAAGAAGGGGTTTGAAGCTGGCTAACAAACAAGAGGATAGCTGAACCACACTGAAAACAACAAATAACTCATCTGCTGCCACTTACACTTGCTGCTCCTTCAACACTAGCAGCCGGGATTTATTTTTGTGGAAAAACATAAAAAACAAAGGAGATGCTTGATCAGTCAATAAAAGTACCGATCGCTAATTTTCAAAAATTTTTCGAACAGACTTTAGTTTTAAGTTTTTTTTGAGTTCTCCCAGAGTTTATAAGACTCCATCTGAAAGCAATTCCATGGTACGCGCGTCGGCAAGAAAACTTAATGCAGCCAATAGGGTTGTCAAGGGTGGTATTATTTCGACATGCCGACTAATTGCTGGGTTTGACAGCACTTTTTCAACAGGCTGTAAAATCTTCATTTTTGGCGTTTCAGAAAAAGTTTTTGAACTGTTTTACGCAAAATCTACAAAATAGTTCAAACGGAATTTTCGAAACACCAAAAATGAAGATTTTACAGCCTGTTGAAAAAGGGCAGTCAAACCCAGCAATTAGTCGGCATGTCGAAATGAGACTACCATTGACAACCCTAAGCCAAACAAGTACCATCACTTTAAAACAGCCATAACTTTTTTTTAGATACAATTTCTAAAATATGTATGCAGATCAACCTAGTTTTTCATTACAATTTTTTGGTATATAATGTTAAGTTAACATTGTTAACAGCGCAATTTTTGTCTTTGTCCCCCTGTGGTTTTGTTCCTACTAATGCGGATGCTAGTAACAGATATACCGTATTTCCTCTGATAGAGCCCCCCTCCCTAACTTTGAGGACCTATATCTCAGCCCAGAGTCAATTTTTTGCAAAGCTGTTTTACGCGTTTTCTTAACTCCCAGGAGCTCTACGATTGCACTTTTCAGATTTTAGTTGAGCACCCAAAAATCTCGAGATCGAATTCCAAATTTTCCAATTTTCGGGCATCCAAAAAATAAAGCCCCCGGGGGCTCTATTAGAGGAAATACGGTAGAAGTATGCAGAAAAAAATTCTCCTTCAAAATCGAAGTCATTTTACCCACATTGTTTTTGACTGAACACTGTTTTTAAAAAAATACATAATGCCTGGGTAGGGTTCAGAGCTGAGACCTGTTACAAGCGCAAACTCCATTAAAAATTACCTTTCATTTCAGCATTTGGATCAGGTCTGACATGCACTTCTGCGGGCAACTGTTTAGGCCATATCCTGCCTTTTTCTATTGGCAGTCGTTCGACGTTATTCATCCATTCCCTGAGTGCAATAAAGCTTAGCATAAACAAAAGTACAATAAACAGGCATAGGTTGAGGGTAGTCTGCTTGCGTTTGGGCAAAAAGATGCGCAAAAGTCCAGTCTTGCCCATTTTTTTTTATCAGAAGCTGTTTATGGTCTGTGGTAGTTCATTTGAAAGGCACAACTAAAAAATTATGAGCTTATGAAAAATTTGCAGTCATAAACTGAATTTTATAATTACAGTCAAGCCTGTATTTAACGACACCCTATTTTTAAAAGGGGGTGTCGTTAAATCGAGTACCTAACAAAACTATACCTAAAATTGCATTCTAGGCCTTGTTTTGTTAGAAAACCAAGTTAAAAAGCCCGTACAGAAATTCAATTTTTTAGAGAAAAAATTTATTTGCTGGGCACCAATTTTGAACTAGGTGGGCATGCTTCTTTAAAGAGATAAAAAATACTTTTGATCAAATGCAGTCGATACTTGATAATTCGGTATTCTTGGGGACTGCCCCTAGAGTGTCGATCTGCCAGGGGTGTCGAATTAGCAAGGGTCAATTTACTTGATTGCAATAGAAATATTTTTCGTTAGGACCAGTTTTAGTGTGCCGATCGAGGGCCGACCGTGTAAAAAATTTCAGACAGTACATATAAAAATCGCCGGATATATGATTTCTGACGTATTACTGCACTTAGTTACTTAACCACACTTAGTCTGTCCTAACGGGCGCTGGCCTACCAAACCCTAAACCTAAAATATATTCCATAAATAACCTCCCCTAAAAGGAGGTTATTTATGGAATTGCACGGCTATTTTTTTCCAAAGAATTTTGAAAAAATATTTAGGTTTGCATAAAAATACAAAAAAATCAGTGATGGACTGAAATCACTTTCTGGACATTGATCGAGACTTGTTCTCATTGAGTCGAGAACATTGAGAATAAAGCTTTTTTCGTTGATTGGGACGGAGATCTCAACGAGATCTTATTGAGATTCTCAACCAGATTGATCTCAACACATCATGTGGTCATTTCATGGGCTCATTGGATCATTTCCAATGGGGCCAAAACCAAATCGGGTCATTATTTTGACTGCGGTTAAACGATGTTTCTCCAGATTTACTGGTTTTTAAAACAACAGAGAGACTAAGTCAATTTTTTAAACTACAGTCGAGTCTCGATACAGCGAACCCCCAAAAAGTTCGTTCCCACCTCGGGTCCGACACTTTTTTAGCCCGATTTTTGAAGCTTTTTGCCAGTTGTCTTCGGTCAGTCTAGTCCAAAATATCGCAAGGATTCCGATTTTACCAAGTGTTTTTGAAAATCACAATAGTTTTGCCGAAAAGACCCGCGGGTTTCGATATAACGAACACTTGTTTTCAAAAAAGGTGTTCGTTGTATCGAGAGGCGCGGGTCTTTTCGGCAAAACTGTTGTTATGTACAAAAGCGATCGGTAAAATATAAATCCTTGCGATATTTCGGACTACACTGAAAAAGCTTCAAAAATAGAGCTAAAAAAGTGTCGGACCCGAGGTGGGAACGAAGTTTTTGGGGTTTGTTGTATCGAGACTCGACTGTATAATGGACTCCCTATATAACGGACTGATTTTTTTTTGGTTTGGTTGGATTTGCCTAGAATAAGGCATATTCTACCCTCTCTATAACGGACTCCCTCTACAGCGGACTCCCTCTATAATGGACACCTTAGCCGGTCCTAAACTTACAAACGGACCTTCGATATAACGGACCTGTTTAGTTGGGGACAAGCGCCGTAGATTTTTAATAGATTTTAATTTATCGTATTTCCTCTAAAAAGGCCCCCCTCTAATAAGCCCCCCCCTCAACTTTGAGGACCTATATCTCAGCCCAGAGTCAATATTTTACAAAGCTGTTTATTGCTTATTCTAGGCAAATCCAACCAACCCAAAAAATCATAGGGAGTCCATCATACAGTCGAGTCTCGATACAACAAACCCCCAAAAAGTTCGGTCAGTCTAGTCCGAAATATCGCAAGGATTCCGATTTTACCAATCGTTTCTGAAAATCACAATAGTTTTTCCGAAAGGACCTGTGCCTCTCGATACAACGAACACTTATTTTCAAAAAAGGTGAAAACAAGTGTTCGTTATATCGAGACCCGCGGGTCTTTTCGGCAAAACTGTTGTTACGTACAAAAGCGATCGGTAAAACCTAAATCCTTGCGATATTTCGGACTACACTGACCGAACTTTTTGGGGGTTCGTTGTATCGAGACTGTAGTACAAATTAGCCCAATTTAAAATGACCCAAAATCTTCAGCGTGCCGAAAAAACTACTCCACTGATTTTAGCTACACTAACCACCATGCTAATAATATTTGTAAGGGCTCAATATTTTTGAAATGCTCATATTCAGTGACTTTTCCATAGTTTACTATGTTTATAATCGAAAAAATGAACTTTTAGAAGATAGAATTTTCTTGTTTGTATTGATGGCAACAACAATTTTACAGTCATAATAAGCACAAATTA
This sequence comes from Ditylenchus weischeri, assembly GCA_029231635.1. NCBI lineage: Eukaryota > Metazoa > Nematoda > Chromadorea > Rhabditida > Anguinidae > Ditylenchus > Ditylenchus weischeri. The sequence goes on from JAMRYI010000266.1 coordinate 29,730, forward strand.
AGCAGTACAATTAGGTTTTTCTCAACTTTTTATTCTTTTTTAAAGGCACAATGACAACACTTTTTAGATACACAACAATAAAACAAAAATAATTTTTCTTCTTCTCATTACTCTGTCAAAATTAATGCACTCATTGCTTCCCACCAATTGGATGTTCAAAAAAAGAAGTTCCTTAGTAGAATTCTGGAACAGCTCTCTTTTGGGGAAAAAGCATTTTGATGGCAGAGAACAAAAATAATAGGGGAGGGGGTTAAGCAGAAACCTAGATGGCTCAACAAAATAATATTGGAGGGAGGTGTTAGAAAACACCAACACGGTTTAAATTTACATTCATATGAAATCTGGTCACCAACACATGAAAAGATCCCACTGTACTCAAAACTTTATTTTACCGATATTGGAAAAAAAAGCAAAACAACCACAGTCTACTCTCCATTCAGTGAAACCGCCTCAAGTGGTGCTGGTGCGCAATATGGTAGCCCAAAAACATGTACCACACAAAAATGGGCTCTATTTAAGAAGAGGTACCATTTTTTGCCTTGGTCCCCCCTATTGATTTTTTTTTGTAAATTTTATTGATAACACACCATCGACAATTCCAAGATAACAATTCAGTGTTTCTTGAGGTTTGTTTGTATGTGAAATGATATATCCTAAGCCTAAAGGCTAAGCCCAAGACCTAAGCCTAAAGTAAGGTGGCATGGGGGTCGTGAGTCTGAAAACTTGAAATATTGGGGTAAATGGGGTTAGTATGCTTGAAAAGTAGAAATTTTTGGGTGGATGGGTGTTGTATGGCTGAAGTAGAAATAAGTTTTATCCACCCATTATCCACCCAAAAATTTCTACTTTTCAAGCATACTAACCCCATTTACCCAATATTTCAAGTTTTCAGACTCACGCTAACCTACTTTAGGCTTAGGTCTTAGGCTTAGCCTTTAGGCTTAGGATATATCATTTCACATACAAACAAACCTCAAGAAAATTCTTAAATAGAATATTAAATAAATCGATGGTGTGTTATCAATAAAATTTACAAAAAAAAAATCAATAGGGGGGACCAAGGCAAAAAATGGTACCTCTTCTTAAATAGAGCCCAAAAATGTGTCTAGAAAGATTCGTTGGTTGTGTCCCACTATCTGTTGCAAATTTTGCATTGGTCCTTTGTTGTTTTGCCTTGTTAAGAATTTTGTGGATATTTTTGTAAATAATAAAAAAAACTGTTAGTCGTTAAAAAAACGGAGTTAAACAAATATGCATTGCACAACGAAAAATTGGAGACAGAAAAAATTTTGAAAACAACAGGGGGCACCAAGACAAAATTTGCAACAGATAGTGGGATAGAGCCGATTTGTTTATTCAAATTCCCGCATTTACATTAAATTTTTGTTTTAAAGTATGGTCGGTTAAAATGTTGTGTAATCTGTTTTAGAAAGCAAAAAAAATCTTTCTAGACACATGTTTTTGGGCTACCATATTGCGCACCAGTTCCCCTCAAATTCGTTCTCGCCTGACACTTTTTTTTTAGCTTGATTTTTGAAAACTTTTACCAAATCTGATTTGCTAGTCTAATATGAAAAAATCGCAAGGATTCCCATTTTGGGCGTTTTTGTTTGTAAATGGCAACGGTTTTGCCGAAAAGACCCGCGCCTCTCGATTTAGCGTAAGTTTTTTTTAACAAGGCCAATAATACCAAATCGAGAGGCGCACGTATTTTCGGCAAAACCGTTACTATTTTCAAAAAAACAACAAGGATTCCAAAATCAGAATCCTTGCGATTTTTCTAATTAGACTAGATTTGGTGGATTTGGTAACTCAGAGTTGGTTAAAATTTTCAAAAAGAAGGTAAAAAAAGTGTCGGACTCTAGGCGGGAACGAATTTTTCCGGGGCTAGACTAAATCGTGAGTAGACTGCATTAGTGCCTTACCAAATACCAAAAATGTAGGTTATTGGAGGTTTTTCAGTTTTTGGATTATTCAAAGTTTTCTAGAATTTTGAAAGCTATTTTTGAAAATGATTGGGTTCTACCGGAGAATCCGGTCCCATTTTTGCCTTGGTCCCCCTGTTTTTTTTTCCTTGGTCCCCCATTTTCGCCTTGGTCCCCTGTTGTTTTTGTTTGGTCCCCATTTTCCTTGGTCCCCCTGTTGTTTTTGCGATAGGGTAGGTTTTAGAGAATCCAAAACAATAACAGGAAGCAGGGCAAAAATAAAAGGGGGGACCAAGGAAAAAATGGGACCGGATTCTCCGGTAGCACCAATGATTGTGTCATTACGTTTTTTTTTACAAATCGGCCAAAAAAGTTTCAAGTAAAAGGCCTAAACTATCCCTAAACAAAAGAAAAAAGCAACAAGGTAAGAGGACAAACATATTTGGCATCAGCTAACAATACCAATCAGCAAAAACAAAAGATCAGAAAAAGAGCAAATTACACTGGATCGATGGAAAAAAGATCAATACACTAGATTACTTGTTGACCAACTATACCAAACAAATTTTGAGTGAGCAGAAGAGTGACCATGCGTGTGCAGTCAATGCATAAAACAATGCACTCAGCTGCGTTTTCCAGCCAAACTTCTGTACTACATTCACATGCTTCATTCGTCTTTTAACCTGCCTTCAACTGAAAATAAATTTCATGATTAAAAAAGTGGAATATGAATGTTTCAATCGCGCAAAAAGTTGTTACAGTTCACTGCTGTAAAAATCTTTTGAAATTTTGCTTAGGCTTAGCACTCCTCCACACACCTTTTACAAATGTTAATTTGGCACGATAATAAGAGCGGAAATACTCAAATCAGGGGTCCGATTATATCCCTTAATAAAAGGCATTGCCCTTAATTTGAAAATTTAGCCTTTAATTTTTTTTGAAAATAAAGGCACATTTTGACGAATGTTAGGACTACTTTCTTGGGCAGAAAGAGTGAGGAAAGGGGGGGAGGAGAAAAATATGTTGTTCGTCAATAAAGTTGTGTTTTTGTTGATTTTTGTCGGGTTTGAAGCATAGGGACAACAAGCCTTTATTTTGGTGAAAATTCCTTTAAATTGCCTTTATTTTTGGACACTAGATGCCTTTAGTTTAGAAATTCGCGATCGAACCCCCTACTCAAATCTTAAAAACAGCGAAATTTAAACTAAAAAATAAAGATACAACGAACCCCCAAAAAGTTCGTTCCCGCCTAGGGTCTGACCCTTTTTTTAGCCCGATTTTTGAAGTCTTTGGCCAGTTGTCTTTGGCTGGTCTAGTCCAAAACATCGCAAGGATTCCGATTTTACCAATCGTTTCTAAAAATCGCAATAGTTTTGCCGAAAAGACCCGCGCCTCTCGATACAACGAACACCTTTTTTGAAAATAAGTGTTCCTTGTATCGAGAGTGGTTCTATCCCACTATCTGTTGCAAATTTTGCCTTGGTCCGCCCCTGTTGTTTTTTTTGATTATTTTGCTTGGTCCCCCCTGTTGTCTTTGAGAGTCGACTGTACCAAAAAGCACTCAAATATCCTAACTTACAAAAATTTGACCTACGGAGTATACCCCCCCAAATGAAATTTTTTTCAAAGTGTTTCCAAACACCCTATATCAACCTAAAATCACCTCAGAAGTTCAAAAAAGACATTATTTTTGTGTTCTGGTCAATAAAAATTGAGTTTTGGGCATTTTGAAATTTCGACCATTTGGCTGGTGTACCATGTTTTGGTCACTGGAGCTGGGCAAAAGAGCCTAAATGCATTTTCGATCAATAGTCTTGCTCGGAATATGTCTAAGGTAAGTGAGGCGCATCTCTAACCAACCAAGCCCCTGCGCCCCTTCGGGGCGCAGGGCTTGGCTGCTTAGTTGAGATGCGCACACCCACTACCTTAGACGCAAAATCACTGAGTGACTCTGGATGCATAAAAATGTATGCATACCAGAGTTTCTTTATGCGGTAGGCCCCAGTTAACAAAACTACCGTATTATCTCTAATAAGCGCCCCGGGGCGCTTATTTTTCAACCCTCCGAAAATCGGAAAAATTTTGAATCGATCTCGAGATTTTGGATGTACAACCAAAATCGAAAAAGGGGAATCGGTAGAGCTCAGGGAATTAAGAAAATGCAAAAACAGCTTTGCAAAATATCTGCTTTGCCCCAGATACAGACCCTCAAAGTAGAGGGCGCTTATTAGAGAGGGGGCGCTTATTAGAGATAATACGGTATGTTCAAATTCCATCTTTTTGGGGCCAAGGTACCTTCAACATCTGATTTACTAAGTTATAATAAACAGAAATCAACTAAAAATACCAAAATTCAAGATTTTAAAAAATCGACTTTTTATAGAAAAAAGTACGTGAAAACACCTTTTTATCGTGTTCAGCGTGTAGGAAATGCTTAAAAATGGTTAAAATGGTGTTTTGAAAAAGTTCAAAAAATTTCATTTAAGGTATACCCGGTAGCGCCAAAATTTTAATAATTTTGATCATTAATAAAAAAAGACTTTTTTTCCAGATTTAGTCTATAGGGTTGATATGTGTCCTGATTTTTTGAATGGGCACCTTTAAAAGTAGCCATTGCTTTAATTGCGAAAAATACATGCAATATACCAAATTGTCCCCTATGACTCGCTTTACTAGTAGAACACAGAAAGGCTGTCTTAAAATTACTGCAAGTATCTCATTCCAAATACCACTTCTAGGGTAAATAAGCAAATTTCTGAATTTTCAATATTGCGAGAAAAATATCGATAAAAACTTCTCATCAAGAGCTAATCTTATATAGTATTTGGCATGTGTGGGTGGGTGGGTGGGTGGTTGGGTAACGCTTTTTTACTTCGAAGGCCAGAACGGGTCGTAGATAGCGAAATCACTTTTGTCGCTAATACCATCGTGTTCCCCAGAATGTCAGCTTTAGAAAGAACAGGCGAAAAAAATGAGTTCTAATAGGGGATATACCTATTTTTATGAATGAAGTCATAGCCCCTCATTGAAATTTCGAAATAACTGTACTATACAAATAACTGTACTGTACTTTACTATAGAGGCGCCGATAGGCGTCTGTGGTCCCTTGTTAACTTATAGTAAGTATCTCATTAACTTATAGTTAAAGTTGAATTTGATGCTATGATAAACTCATCCTAAAAAGTACAAAAAAATTATAAAAAAAAATGATTGGTTAAATAGAAAGGCGATATTAATTGGAAACAATATCTTTGACGGACAACATATTTCTTGCCATGGTGACAGAAGTTAGAAGTTGCAGCATTTCTATCAAATTCCATAATTTTTCTAAGCATATTGTGAATTGTTAAAGTGTGGCAGTGTGAAAATGGGTTAGTTCTTTGTTTTCATTGAAAATTATAGCATAGTAAAGAGCAACATGTAAAAGTAGTAGTAATTTTACTCGGAATCAACCGAGCGGGACAAGGTATTGCATTAAAAGAAAAAACAAACAAACAAATTTATTCCTTATGTATATATTCCAAAACACCATCTATTCCACATAAAAGGGCAATAGATGCAAAGAAACAGACAAGAAACAAACAACATTTTAAATTCCACCACTCTAAAGCCCGCATGTAAATAGGTGATATTGAATTTTTTAGATGGTGAGTAGCAGAGTTTTCATTGATCCGGGTTTTTGCCATTGATCTGATCCGAGGTATCAATGATACCTGGATCAATGATAATGGCTAAAAAAAATTCGCCGAAATTCGGTTGATCTGATCCGGCCCCAAATTTTTGGCCACTGATCTGATGTGATCCGACTATCAATGATCCAAACTGTCATTGATACCGCTATCAGATCAGATCAGTGAAATCCGGATCAATGAAAACTCTGGTGAGTAGTACTTTAGTAGTAATTTTTTAAGGTCGCCTAAAGAAATATGCCCACTTTCAAACAGGTATAACTTTTTTATAAGCCGAATTTGGCCCTATTCCACAATGGGTACCATTTTTTGCCTTGGTCCTCCCTGTTGTTTTTCACCATTTTTTGCCTTGGTCCCCCTGTTGTTTTTCACCATTTTTTTTATTCAAATTTTTAAAACAAATTAGGGGACCAAGACAAAAATGGTACCCATTGTGGAATAGGGCCGATTTTTTGCTACATTATGTCAAAAACACGATTTTGTCCTGGTCCTCCCCATGCGGTTTTAGAAGCTTAGGCGGGGGTTAGTCAGCGTATGTAAGGATGGACTTTTCTGTTTTTGTTTTCTGTTTTCTGAACTACAAAAAAGTAAAAAAAACATGTCTGAATCAGCCCAAACATACGCTGACATCCCCTTGCACAGGCCTAAAAACACAAAAAAGCAATAAGAGGTACAAAGGCAAGACATCTCCCCTTTTGTTACATACGGCCAAAAAAATGCCAAAAAAAGAATTTTGAGATAAGGTTTGAAAAAAGCTATAGCTGTTTGAAAGTGGGCATATTTCTTGAAGCACCACGTAGTTGCAATATATTTTAATTTCGAAACGAATTAATCAACTTCAAATCAGTACCCCAGAAAATTTTAACACCCCAAACAAAATCAGTAAGCGGGTATTAGTAAAAAAGAAAAGGGCGATAAGAATCAAACCAAACAGCTCGCCCAGCCTAAATTTGGTAACAGGTAGACTCTACATGATTTATCGAGTGTAGAGAGCATCCATTTACAAACATATTATAAGAAAAGGGTCTTGAACTGTTGTTATAAAACAAAGAGTGATAGAGAAAAGAGGGGATTAGCCAGTAATATCTTCCCAGCCAAGAGGCAATCAACAAAGTGATGGTGTAATACGCGAATTTCCTTAGCTAACAATAATTTTTTTCCAAATGTTAAGATTAGTCAAATATTTTTTGGAAACGATTCGACAATTTGGCACAGCTACAAAATTTAATTAACTAAACCAAGGTTGACAAGTCAGAGCAGTCGAAAATGAGCATTTTTGGGTTGAAATCAGCGAAATTGCTCAAAATGTGCTAATTTTTAATATTTATCACATTTTGAAACATAACTAGATCAGCACTTTTTTGTAAAAATCAGCAAAATTCTCAGAAATTAGGCCACTTGCCAACCCTCCACTAAAATAATGCATGCAATAGGTCAATTTTTGAGAAAAATAAAGCGTTAGTGCCTAACCATCGTGCCAAACTTATGTAAACCAACATCACGCCCCAAGACAAGGACACCAATTATCTTAAAAAACACAAAAAGACCCCCAAAACAACGAAGACAAACAAAGGAGCTTTATAAATGTATGTCATTCAAACAATAGTAACAAAATAAGCTTATTTTCTCAACCTATTACTCATTTCTTCTACCAAACACTACAATTCAGCCTTAATTGTGGAGTAGTAAGGAGTCTGAGAGGCTCGAGCCGTCCAACCGAATGCGTGAGAGATTTGTGCTGAGTACGGAGAAAGAATAACAAAGAAGTACGCAAACCAGAGCACCACGAAAATTGCCAAATAAATTAGCGTCTTGACTTTATGTGCTTTTGTTCGCCGCTTTGCCATTTGCTCTTCATCTAACGTACCTTCCACATAATTCCTGGCTATGAACTGTAAAAAAGAGCTGATAGGATCAGAAGACTAAAAAACAATGTAAACTAACCTTGAGCACTTCATCCAGTAGAATGACAGGCAGAGAGATCTTGAGTACAGCAATCCATTCAACAAGATTCAGCGGCGTGATTTGGAAGATAGTTGACATGATGTCGACGTAGAGGATGACAAAGTGCAACGACATAGAAAGAGCAATAGCAGCGCACAACCTAAAAAAATTATCGAGGTTTTGAATTGTTGCCTAAAGTATACTCACCAAATGTTGGTCCATGGAGGCATTCTTAAGATACTCTGGTTCTCAGAAAGACTGAAAATAAGAGATTATAAATTTTATTATTGAACTTTGAATTCAGCTAACCTGTTGACGGCATTGAGCATTTCAATCGTGACCAACACAGAGAGAGCCATAGCATTAGGGTGGTTATCTTCGAAAACAGCGCAATCCAAATCCATAAAGTTCTCAGGCTCAATTTCACAACGCATCCAGTGAGTCAGTTGGTAGTAACTGATCTGAGGTCCTTCTTCGTAGAGCAAAAACCACCACATCGATGCTCCAACGGTTGCAATTCCAACATATGCTGAAATCAAACGATAATAAAAAAATTTACACACTTATTTAAAATCCTACTTCCAATTGCCATGTATCGGAAGAAAAGCCATTTGGAGATTAGAGATTCGGTAGCAGATCGAGGTTTCTTGTCCATGATGTCTAGATCTGGAGGGTTAAAGCCAAGAGCAGTGGCTGGAAGACCATCAGTGACCAAGTTAACCCACAATAGCTGGACAGGGATTAACGCCTCTGGGATACCTACAAAAATAAGAATGTTAGTTAAAGACAAATCAAAATTCAAGATGAAAAACAAACCAAGTGCAGCAACCATGAAAATAGACACAACTTCTCCAATGTTCGAAGAGATAAGGTATCGAATGAACTGTTTCATGTTATTGTAGATGGCTCTGCCTTCTTCCACAGCAGCTACAATGGACGAAAAGTTGTCGTCAGCAAGCACCATCTCAGCAGCACTCTTGGCAACAGCAGTTCCAGATCCCATGGCAATACCAATTTCTGCTTTTTTCAAAGCTGGAGCATCCTAAAAATTTCAATAAAATGAAATCTCTATTTAATTCAAGATAATTAAAACGAACGTTGACACCATCTCCTGTCATGGCCGTTATTTCGCCCTGAGACTGCAAGAACTCGACGATTTTAGATTTGTGAGAAGGCTCCACACGGGCAAACAATTTGGCGCGACGAACAGCATCACTCTGTTGCTCTGGTGGAAGGTCATCGAATTCTCGGCCAGTGAATGATTTTCCTGCAATAAGTAGAATATAATAATCATCTTTAATCTAAATGGGAATTAAATTTACCAGTTGTGTCTTCATCTTCTCCAAACAGTCCAATACGACGACCAATGGCTTCTGCGGTGTTCTTGTTATCACCTAAATGGTACTTTTAGTGTAAAAGCATTTCATTTGTGTGATTTATTTTACTAACCAGTAATCATAATGACTCGGATACCAGCATGACGACAGTCCTTGATGGATTTGCTAACCTCCATTCTTGGTGGATCAAGCATGCCAACGACTCCAACAAACACAATATCACGTTCATATTTAATGAACTGGTTTGAGTCTTCCAAATTCATTCTGAAAAAGAGATGTTTAACACGGCAACGGCTGACTGTGATGTTTGTATACATCGACGTAACTTTTCATTCTGCGTCGATCTATGTTTTTTGTTTTCCTACGAATATAAAGTCGATGTATACAAACATCACAGTCAGCCGTTCTCGTGTTAAAGACCCTCTGTCCCCATAAGAATTTAACTCACTGAGAAGGATTCATGGGTTGATCGATGGTTCCCAGGGCCAGACAACGCAAAGTGTCTCTTCCGGTTCCATAAGCCACGCATTGATCAACAATCTTCTTGGTCATGGCTGGGGTCAGAGGCACTTTTTGGTTGTTGATTCGAATGTGGGTGCATCGGTTCAAGACTCCCTCTGGTGCTCCCTGAACATTTTTCGCAAATGATATTTTTTCAAAGGGCACGTTTATTGTAAACTTCTATTTTCTGTTAAATACGCCGATAATTAATTTTTCAGTTAATTTTATTATTCTAAAACAAGGGACCACAGGCGCCTATCGGCGCCTCTATAGTATTTCGAAATTTCGATAGTGCATTCATCGTGAAAAACTACGCGTCTATCTACGTCTACGTTCTTTCGAGACATCGCAAAATGGCCATCGTTGGAAGCAGAAAACCATCCTCCAGGCCTACCCCCAAAATCCTCCAACTCCAATTTTGAGGGACCACAAAGTTTTTCTTTTCGAAGACATTTTCCTGGGTCTCGGCATAAAAAGACGCTGAATTGTCTGAAGTTTGAGTTCCGTCGAGACATTGCCGAAAATAATCGGAAAAATAAGCAAAAATGGCCTGAATGTGGTCAAAATGTCCATTAAAAAGTAGGACGGACACATGCCAAATACTATATAGAGACAAGGGACCACAGGCGCCCTCGTACATATCCATATCCATATCCATATCCACTCGTGAATTTTGTTTTGTTGGCTTTGTTGAATAAAGGAGAGAGTGTCGTAATTAATGTAGACATGATGATAGTTTTGTCGAATTGTTTCGCCTCCACCCTTTGACATTGCTTTACCTTTTAAATAGGAAATAGTTGTACCCTACATTAGACGGATTGTTGTCGTGGATGGTTGTCATGGTTGTCAAGGATGATTAGCTTTGGTTTGGATGAATTGTACAATGACTACCCTGATTTTACCCTCTTGGTAATCAATATTTCTACCCTTTACCCCCTACCCCCATTTTGGTAATCAATAGTTCTACCCTTTACCCCCTACCCTACCCTTTACCCTTTACTAGGTAATCAATAATGTGTCTATTACCCATTACCCCTTAAGCCTTAGGTTATTGATTACGGGTTAGGGGTGAGGGTAGAATTAACCCCTTATTCTCTACCCTCTACCCTCTACCCTTTAACCCGTAACCAATTTGACGGTAATCAATAGTGAGGGGGTAAAGGGTAGGGGTATTAACCCTGTACCCCCAAATTGATTATCAGTCCAGATCAGATCAGATCGAGATCAGATCGCCAAAGATCAGATCAGATCGATCTGATCTGATCTGATCTGATTTATTAGTCATCTTAGTTCGAAAGATTCCTGTTAGTTTGAAATTCAAACCGATCGAACTTTCAAACTAACAGGAATCTTTCGAGACAAAACATTTGGATGACATAATTAATCAGATCGATCTGATCTGATCTTTGGCGATCTGATCTGATCTGATCTCGATCTGATCTGATCTCGATCTGATCTGATCTGATCGATCTGATCTGATCTGATCTGATCTGATCTCGATCTGATCTGATCTCGATCTGATCTGATCGATCTGATCTGATATTTGCCCACCCCTGCCATATATCATATAACTCTTCAAAAATCAAATTAGCTTAACTTTGTTTACTAATAATCATCGTGTGCTCCAAAAACACAAACTAGAATCGATTTTGAAGAAAATTTTAGAGTTTTTCTAGTACTAGCTTGACTTTATTTAAATTATAATAATGTTATCTCAGATCTCAATAAATTCGAACTCAACAGGGTGGCACACAGAAAAACACCGACATTTTTTTAATTTAATTGATTTGAATTTGGTTTGCGAATCATTGATGAATTTTTAGTATATTGCGCGTGTGTATTTTATATTTCTGCGTTGTAACAATCCGTATGGCTGAACTGAAACTCTACTCAAATTGTTGGTTGAAACCCGAAAAAAATTGGGTTTTTTTCGACAAATCTTCAAAAAAGTCGGTGTTTTTCTGTCTCACCCTGTCAGCTGATGATGCTCTTTGGTCGATAAAAAAACAAAGTTAGTTTCTAATTAAACGTAAATTATTTTCGGAAAAGTATAACACATCAGGGCTGCGTCGGATATATGATATCCGTCACTTTCAGAGATCTGATGCCCCTAAAGACGGCCAATTTTTGAGTCTTTTGTCTAATTTTTTTTTGGAAAAGAAGCAAATTTTTGATTTCGGATTTTTTATGCGTCATTTTGATTTTAGTGTAAGAGCATTAGAAATTTTCTGGAAATTATGCTGCTAACTTTCTAAAAGTTTTTCACAAATTATAATTGGGCAATGTCTTTTTGGTGCGGAGTCATTTCGCCCATTTTTTCCCGTTGCGGGAATTCAAACTTTTATTTATTTAAGCCTTATTTGCAGTTAGTAAGATATTTTTTAGTTCCGGCTAACATGCGCTGGCCTACCCTAAGCCTAAACCTAAGTTCCAAAAAAATAAAGAATTTCTGCCGAAAACCGCAAAACGAAGAAAATGTTTGAATTCCTGCAACGGGAAAAAATGAACGAAACTTTCTTATGCCGTTTTTTCTACCATTTTTACCTTTTTTTGTAACAAACTTTTCTTTTGTTCTGTTCTCTCTAACTTTTAACCTTTTTTACCAAAGTGGAACATTATCAGGTAGCCATGCGATTCATGTTTCTAATGAGGTATAATTTCTTGCAGGATATGAAAAAAATGACGAAGGAAACAAAACAAAAAAAATTTAAAGTATTAAACCAGGTAATTTTGGTGGCTTTTAGGTTGTTGACCCTACTGAGTATAACCCCCCAAATGAAATTTTTTTTAAAGTGTTTCCAAACACCCTATATCAACCTAAAATCACCTCAGAAGTTCAAAAAAGACATTATTTTTGTGTTCTGGTCAATAAAAAATTGAGTTTTGGGCATTTTGAAATTTCGACCATTTGGCTGTTTTACCATGTTTTGGTCACTGGAGGGTTTTGGTCACAGCTGGGCAAAAAGAGCCTCTAAATGCATTTTCGATCAAGAGTCTTGCTCGGAATTATGTCTAAGGTAAGTGAGTGCGCGCATCTCAACCATGCGGTTGCTTGGGGCTGAGATGCGCACACCCACATACCTTAGACGCAAATCACTGAAAGTGACTCTGGATGCATAAAAAATGTATGCATACCAGAGTTTCTTTATGCGGTAATTCCATCTTTTTGGGGTCACGGTACCCTCAACATCTGATTTACTAAGTTATAATAAACAGAAATCAACTAAAATACCAAAATTCAAGATTTTAAAAATCGACTTTTATAGAAAAAGTAAGTGAAAACACCTTTTATCGTGTTCAACGTGTAGGAAATGCTTAAAAATGGTTAAAAGAGTGTTTAAAAAGTTCAAAAAAATTCATTTGGGGGAGATACTCCGGTAGCGCCGGGTTGTTTATAACACCAATTTCCATTCAAAAAGCAGGGATTTTCGCCTCGGTGAACATCCTTAAAAAAAAGATTTTGGCCTACCACCAAAATTACCTGGTTTAATACTTTTAATTTTTTGTTCTACTTTCTTTATATACTGCAAAAAAATTAACTTAACAGAAACTAGAGTCGCAAAGAAAGAGCGAAAAGAAACGCTTTGTAAAAAAATATCAGGAAAATCAAGAGAAGTAAGAAAGAAAAATTTGGTACAAAAAGAGTATTGCCCTGTATAATTTTTTTTGAATTAAATTTGAGCTCGTTCGAAACGATCCCATTTTGAACCGTTTAAGATATTATACTTACCTTGACAAACATCTTGGCTCCAGAGTTAGAAGCTGATGGCACACAGTACGCAGACATAGACTTTCGATCACGAGAAAACTCGAGAGTAAACTCTTTTCGCCACTTTTGCTGAATGACACGGTTGCAGACATTTCCAAGGTCACGGTGGTTGAGGCTCTGCTTTGGTGTGTCGTAGACGTTCATCTTTTCAGCCAAGACAACTAAAGCTGTCTCTGTAGCTTCTCCGACTTTTTCATAGGCGTGCTTAGTCTGAAAAAAATAAAATCCCTCTTGCTCATCACCAGAAACTATTATTTTAATACCTCATTGTAGTCCACGGCTGAGTCATTGCACATAACGCAAATGGTGGCCAATTCAGTCAGAGTCTCATAGTCATCTGAAGAGCACTTCACCTGGATCCCATCATGGAAGACCTGACCCGATGGCTCATAGGTAGATCCAGTGATGGTGAATTCAGTGAAGCTAATGTCATCGCCGGAGGAACGGCCCACAGTGAACATCTTAGAGACGGACATTTGGTTGGTGGTCAGGGTTCCTGTCTTGTCTGAGCAAATCACACTGGTACAGCCAAGAGTTTCAACAGATGGAAGAGATCGCACAATGGCATTTTTCTTGGCCATACGACGAGTTCCTGCAAAAAAGAAGGTCAAAAAGGAGTCGAAAAGTTAAAAGGATTATAAATACCAAGGGCAAGACATGTTGTGATAACAGCTGGCAAACCCTCTGGGATGGCAGCCACAGCCAGAGCAACAGCGATCTTGAAATAGTATATTGCTCCCTTCAGCCAAGAGCCACCATGAGCGGGATCGTTGAAATGACCAATGTTAATGGCCCAAACAGCCACACAGATTATGGAGATGACTTTGGAGAGTTGTTCACCAAACTCATCCAGCTTCTGTTGCAAGGGAGTCTTCTCAGTTTCTGTTTCGGCCATTTCAGTTCGGATTTTTCCAATTTCTGTGTTTAGACCCGTACCAAAAACAATACCACATGCTTTACCAGAAGCCACATTTGTACCCTACAGAAAAAATCATGATTTTAATGATTATACTTCATGAATAAAAATTTAGGGTACCGAAAAGAGACAGTTCTTTTTGTCTTGGTTGACAGCTCGAGGATCTGGCACAGAGTCCAGGTTCTTGATCACTGACACAGACTCTCCCGTCAAAATGGATTGATCAATGCGGATGGTGGTCGAATAAATTTTGATAAGGCGCAAGTCGGCTGGAATCTTGTCTCCAACTAAATGACGGCATCAATTAGTCAAAAGTCCAAAGAAATTATTTTATTACTCACCAGAAACTTCAACCAGATCACCAGGCACCAATTCCTTAGCTCGCACCATCATGACACCATGTTTACCCTGACGAATAACTTTGGCCATTTCTGGTTCATACTCTTTCAAGGCTTCTATGGCACTTTCCGCATTGCGTTCCTTAATAAATCAAGAATCAGTGATATAGCTCGACACGATAATGCTAAAAAATATTACCTGCCATACACCGACTGTCGCGTTGGCGATCAAGATGAGAAGAATGACAAATGGTTCCACGAATGCAGTCACAGCCGCAGTCTGATCTTCATGTTCTTCGAACAAGGCAAGCACCTAAACCAAAGAAGTTCCAGACAAGCCGAAAAGTAATGCTTAAAGAAACTTACAAAAGAGATAATTGCGGCTAAGAGCAGAATCTTGACCAAGAGATCGTCAAACTGTTCCAGAATCAGCTCCCACAGCTTCTTGCCTTCTTCTGTTGGCATTTCTAAAAATGGCGAGATTAGCTAGAAGAAGTTAATCACACAGTTAAGCAAGCACACCATTCAACCCATATTTTTCTCTTTGGCTGTCCACCTGCTGCTCGCTGAGTCCTTCATTACTCGTGTTGAAAAACTTGAGCAATTCATCCGGAGATTTTGCATGCGCATTATCCATCTTGCTTTGGTTTTCTTACGCGAGATATTTTTTTACAAATTTCTGAAAATTAATTGAGTTAATAACAAGTCGGAAACAAACCAGAAGCAATAAAATCAAAGTTATTAAAGCTCGAAAATAATTTTATCATCACACACAACATTTGGTCCCGACCACTTTGCTAAATGGTGCTTTGGACTAGAGAATTGTAGAATAAAGGACGAATGGGTAGCCAGTTTCTAGAGTAGATGTCCACCAAACAAAGTACGACAAAAGACAGGAAAGAAACGCGTCACCTAGCCTGGCACACAAAAAAGTAATACAAAAATTCTAGAAGACAAGGAAGAGAAAAGAAGCATACAGCGGGAAATATTGCAGACTATCACACGGACAAGAGAGAAATATGGAATGAATTATTTTTAGAGGACGAACAAATGTCGTCGTCAGCACTTAGAACTCTTAGCCAAACCAAACTACGGTCAATTGGACGCTTAAATACAATCTCTACAGGACTCACTGAAATGAAAAGTAGTTTTACAGTTCCTTATCTGCACAAAGATTAGATTTTTTCGTCGCAAGATATCTTTTACTCTTAGCATTTATATGAATTACAGTCGAACCTCGTTATAACATACCCCTGATATAACACATCATTATGATCGGTTTTTCAATAATAAACTTCCAAAATAACCCCGATAAAAATATGTTTCGACTAATTATACAAGGGTCAGTCCCAAGGGGGTATATTATAACGAGATTTGACTGTAGTAGAAACTAGAATTTTCAATTTTTTCAGGTGAAATTAGAAATTTTAAGTTTAGATACCGTATTTTCTTTATTAGTTACCCCGGGGTAATTATTTTTCAACCCTTGAAAAATCGAAAATTTTCAAGGTCGATTTTGAAATTTTTGGGTGCCCAACTAAAATCTAAAAAGTGGAATCAACTAAGATTGTGATGATTAAGAAAACGCAAAAAACAGATTTGCACAATAAATTTTTTGAGCTGAGATATAGGGTGCCTATGGGGGGTAACTATTAGAGAGGGGGTAATTAATAGAGAACATACGGTATGTGCTCAGCAAAGTCAGTTTGCTTAAAAATATTACTACCAGCTGCTACCAGGATTTAAACCTGTGACACTAAAAACATGCTTTGGTCCCTGTGGTTTTGCCTAAAAGTCACTTTTCAGAACAAATTTAGACCAAAAAGCCTCTTTCTACCACACACCTCGATTAGATATCCCCAACAAAATCGAAACAATAAACAATACAACCTCCGTGACAATGTCTATTGTTGGGCAAAAGTCCCCGGAAAATGTATAAAAATTCTTATATAAATGAATGAAGTTTTACTGACATAGAGAAGTGTGGAGGGGTTACTATGAAGCGAGTCTACTGCATATCAAAGGAGTAAGTTCAGCCAAAAAAAAACTATACTCTGTGTTAAAAACCCTAAATAATAAAGAGGTAATGTATTTTTACTAAAATATAGCCCTCCTATTTAATAGATAGGAGTTTAGATCGGTTTATTGATCATGCCCATCGTGATTACTCCACCTTGTTGCTAAAATTTCCTCAGTAATCCGAATCGCTTAGAAAAATGCTTAGTTAGGGATAAATGACAAGTGACTACCATCCAACTTCAGGTCATATCCCAGCAACCAAACATTTTTTAAAGATTCATTTTTTAAAGATTTTAAAAGGGAACATCCATAAATTATGTCAGACTGACAGGGTGGGTGGGGGGTGGTCCCATGCCAATCTGACAAAATCTGACAAGGGGGTGGTGGTGTTTAGAAGACCTTTTTTCTGACAGGAATGTCAGATTTCTCCGCAAATTTTTAAGTTTTTAAGAATTTAAGCTAGAGTTCTAAAATTTTAAATTATTTTGTCATATAAAAAATATATACATATATATAGATAGATATATTTTAATACATAGATTTGAAAATAAATATTGAATTTTCCCATCATGGCTCATATTTCAAGTCATATTAAAACTCATATTAAAAGCAATATTTTTATGCTCTTGTAACTTAAAAACATGCAATTAACATATAATAAACGCTTCTGTTATTTATTTATATACTTCAAAAAAAAATGTGCAGAAATAAATTTTGGGTCACAAAGTTGTGTCAGAAAATTGTCAGATTTCAATAGGGGGTGTCAAGCCCATTCTGACATGTTCTGACAGGGTGGGTGGGGGGTCCCAAAAACGGCCTGTCAGTCTGACATAATTTATGGACGTTCCCTAAGTGATTAGAAAATTCTAAAAAAATTTAGCTCCTAAATTGAATCAGATGTATAAAACACATTTCTCACATTTCCACAAAAATAGTTGCTTTTATTGACAAAGTTATCTAAAATTAAAAAAAACTGTGGTAAAGTGGCCAAATTCCTGAGTAGCGGAGACCGGTGATCGTGTATCGTCTAACCTAACGTCTAACCCTAACCTAACCTGCCTAACCTAACCCAACCTGTTTTCAACGATAAAAAAATAAAAATACATTTGGAATAAAAAAGTGTCCCGTGTGCGTTCAAATTTGCACAATTTTCGTTGTGGCTGAACAATTATGGTTCTTTAGGACCCGGCCACATTGGAGTTGATGTCTAGGTGTCGCGTTTCTGATTGAAAAATGCCGAATCTGTTATACAGGGTATGTCGAGAAATTCCCAGGTTTTGAAATGGTCATAAGTTTTTTCTAGAGCTTTTTTCATAAATTCTGTTTTCGCCAATCGATTTTTCTCGCCGACAATATTTATTTGGTATATGGTCCTGGTCTGTGAGATGGGCAAGGCCCAAACCACAGGGGGGACCGAGCAAAAATCGTACTTTTGTACACCAAAAAATATTGTTGGCGAGAAAAATTGACTGGTGAAAACAGAATTTCAAAAAATGCTCTGGAAAAAAGTTATGACTATTTCGAAACTTGGGAATTTCTTGACACACCCTGTAGATGATATATATTTACAGGGTGCGCCAATTTTTTCGCACGTATTTGTTTTGGCCATAACTTTTTTTTAAAAGAAAGCTGAGACTCTAGGCAACCGAACCGTACCAAATTTGTTTATGTTTGTTTGTCGTACACACTAAAAATTGTGATTAAGGAAAAGGTCTAGTTTTTCTTTTTTTAGCCATGACCTACACAGTTCAAAACAAGGCAAAACTCGTCGAATGGTTCATCGAAGAAGGCAAAAGTGTCACAGCATTCGGTGTTCGATATCGGAGGGAGCTTGGAAGGAATACTAAGGTGCCGGACAAGAACAGGCTGTGGGGTTGGTACGCAAAGTTCAAAAGCCAAGGAAGTGTTGATCGAAAGAAGAAGACTGGCAATAAGGTTTGGTTACCAGCACAGTTCTTGTAACCAACAGCATGTTACAAATTTTTTTGTCAATGTTTGGTACGGTTCGGTTGCCTAGAGTCTCAGCTTTCTTAAAAAAAAAATTACGTCAAAATCATGAAAATCAAAAAAGTTATGGCCAAAACAAATACGTGCGAAAAAATTGGCGCACCCTGTACTTTTTGATTATAGGTATAGGTCATCTATATATCAGATTTGGCATTTTTCGATCAAGAATGCGAGACCTAGACATCACCTTCACACCTCCATTGTGGCCAAATCGAGGAAAAGTTGAAAATGAGGCCGAACAACCCGCAAGTACACAAATAATATTTTTTGGGGCAAAATTGACTAGGGAAATCATGCAAAGGTTGAGCTAATACTAACAAAGCCGTACACAAATATATCATTCAGCTTTCTTCGAGATCTGCTATATACGTCAATCGATTAAGTTAGCTAAAGAGTAGGAACTGGGGCTGTGTTGTTCTTTTCTGCTGTTATTGACGTTGTGCTGCATTTGTTTGAGCGGTTCAGCTCAAGGCAATAAGGAAGAGTGTGGGCAAGAAGCAAAAAGAACAAGAGAGTATGTCAATAACCCTTTCAAACAGCCAGAATTACACCAATAAAAATCAGAGTCAGTTGTTTTGTGGATGGATTTGCAGCAGCAAGGCTCAGGGTGAGACACCTTACTTCTGTTCTCTCACCATCAAACATTTGTCGGGGTTGGATAGCTTCAAGTTAGTAAAAGTTAGAGTTACTTTTCTTAAAAATGATTGTCAAAAATGGAATCTTTGCGATTTTCGGACCAGGCAGGCAAATTAAATTTAGCATAACACTTCAAAATTTATATTAACAAAGTATCGGGCAGAGTTATGCCAGCCTCCAGGAGGATCCTCCTGGAGTGGAGGCTGAGCCTCCAGCCTCCGCCTCCTCGGAGGGAGGCTAGGAGAGAGGCTGATTTTTAAAATTTCAAGGGAGGGAGTCTATGAGGGAGGCTGAATATCCCAAAGGAGGCGGAGACGGAGGACACCGTAGTCTCTTTTTAGCCTCCCTTCAGCCTCCTTTATTACTCAAAATGGCGCGCTTTCGAAAAATTGTTTTTAAACTTTAGATAAATCCTCTTTTCTCGCCTGACGCTGTCAACAAGTCTATACAAGTGCAATTCTGGCCGAAGTTGGTGAAGAGGAAGGTGCTGCTTTCATTCAATCAAGCATTCATTAATCTCCGTTGATATTGGTCACTCTTTTTTTGTCGGTTGTTGATGGTTCGCTCGAATAAAGAGGACTATAGTGGGCTGAACTGGGCTAAAGGAGGCTAAAGGAGGCTAAAGGAGGCTAAAGGAGGTTATTTTAGCCTCCTTTTTGGAGGCTAAAAGGGGATCAAAAAGAAGATGGAGGCGGATGCCGGAGGCATCAATTTTTGCCGGAGGGAGGCCGAGAACCTCCAAGAAGGCAGGAGGCGGAGGTCGGAGGCTAACTTTTTTCGAGTCGGAGGCGGTTTGAACATAACTCTGGTATCGGGCTAGTTCGGGAATGAACTTGAGGAGGTGCCATATTGGAAAAGTAGATTGCAATTTTTTTGTTTGTGAAGTTTTTAGCTGAAGTCGTGCAAGCGACGTCAAGCTAAAGCAGGGAACGTAACTGTACTTTTTAAAAAGACTTGTGCTTTCTTCGAGACCCTAAATCTTTTTTATTTTTGAAATTTTTAGTCAAAAATTTTTTTTTCGCTTCGAATAGCAATAAGAACTGTATAAAATGGCATTTTTGACGAAAAATGACCAAATTGTACTTTTTTCAAAATTTTGAGTTACGTACCCTGAGCTAAAGGAAATTTCACGGTCTCACAAGTATGCAATTATGTCAATAACGAAAAAGAAATGTGGACAAAAATTGAAGAAAATGTTGGAAATAAAGTTATGTTGAGTAAATTGTGCCCATTTGGGCTGTGAAGCACCCACAGAAGGATTTTAGTTTTATTTTAGTTAGCGGAAAGTCAGTGAGTTAGGAAAAATGACTTTCATGTTTGGATCGGAGTTATTCATATCAGATCGGGCACTTTTATTGAAAAAACACACAAAAAGTACATTTACCGTATTTCTTCTAATTGCCGCACAGTCTCTAATTACCGCACACCCCTAACTTTAAAGACTTATATCTCGGAGCAGAGTGAATATTTTGCTAAGCTGTTTGATGCATTTTCTTAACTCCCACGAGCTCTACCGATTCCACTTTTCAGATCTTGGTTAAGCACCCGAAAATCTCTAGATCGAATTTGAAAATTTCCGATTTTCGGGTGATTGAAAAATAAGCGCACATGTGCGGCAATTAGAAGAAATACGGTATTTCGGATTTTTTGCAATACTAAAAAACGCATTCTGTGCGCTAGACCAATTTCGTTCATGCGGTACTTTTTTCATGAGATGAGATACATAAATTTTTTAATTTTTGCCTTTTCATGATTGAAAGGGTTAAAATTAAAGCTGAAACTCGTTCTCGTGAAAAAGAATATTCCATTTTTCTAGCCTGAAAATCTAATAAAAAAGTTACCAAATAGTGCAGCCCGAAATTCAGACAAAAACCATCACAATTGATTTTTTATGAGAATGCAGACCATAGACCATAAACAATTTGCAGAAGTCAATTTCATACTCAAATTTATTCAGATCTCGTCAAAACAATAACAAATACAGTCAACCTTCTTTGTAAGCTACACCCTCGGAACCGATCCCAGCTGTAGCTTATGGAGGGAATATATTATACGAAACATATCCCCACAAGGGACCACAGGCGCCTATCGGCGCCTCTATAGTATTTCGAAATTTCAATGAGGGGCTATGACTTTATTCATAAAAATAGGTATATCTTTACATACTTTTTTCCCAGATAAAATACCCAGCAAAAATTACACAAATTTTTCGTTTTCCGCACCACAAAGTTTGTTGGTCGTCTCTGACCCCCAAATATCCAGGTTTGTATAGGCAACCTTATACTCAAAAGAAAGCTGAGACGCTGTAGATGTGCACCTACTTTACATAATTAAAAATGGTTATAAAAAAGTAGGGTAACAAACCCTCGGAAGTTGAAAAAGTTTTGAAAAATCAAAAAATTTGGCCAATTTCAAAGTTTGTTGGTCGTCTAAGCCCCATAAATATACATGTTTGTATTGGCAACCATATACTCAAAAGAAAGAGGATACGCTGTAGTTGTGCACCTACTTTACAGAAAAACAATTGCGAGGAAAAAGTTGGGAGAAAAGTACAAAAGAAACAAAAAACGTGACGGAACCTCATAGTCCAAATACTGTATAAAGATTGGGACTAGACCTAGGTGTAGCTTATGGAGGGAATATATTATACGAAACATATCCCCGTTGGGACTAGACCTAGGTGTAGCTTATAGCGAGGTGTAGCTGGTGGAGAAGTTTGACTGTAGCGAGAAAAAATTGAAGATTTTTATTCCTAACATATTTTCAAGTAGAAAACTTGACTTTTCTAGCAGGTTCGACGTTCACATAGCAGTAAAAACTATTTGAATAAGCATGTCTCGTAAAAATGGAAAAAAACATTGCCAGAAATATTTAACCTTGTACAAAAAAGAATAATTAAAATCCGAAATTCGGGCAGACTAAGATGAATTAATTTTTGAAAAATTGTTGCTCGAAATGCAGCAAAAAAGATTGAAAATTCAGGATGGCTTGTTCTTGACCTGTAACCAGGCTTGCACAATTTAAGCATTTACCAGAATTTTCCCTTATCATTAGACCACCCTCATCAGATGTATTAAAACTTTTCCTGAGGATGATTCACCTCTAGGTGTAACGTCCAGCGATTGTTTGCGACATTTCCAAGAAGATAAACTTTCTTGAGTCATATTACTCATGGAAAACGAAAAAGTGAAAAAAATGAATTTCACAAAAATGGACGGGTTAACTGTGAGTTGGACTAACCAGAACCAGTTTTTTTTTCAAAGACCTCATTGAGAGATTATTTTGTAGATTTGTAAAGCACCCCGAAGTTTTTTACTTGGAGGGGGGGACCCTTTTTTGGTCAACTGTGAATAGTGTTCAGACGTCTCCTAAGTAATTTTTATACGCTAAAAACGATAAAAAAGTTCTTTCCAAGCAATTTCCGTACTAAAAAGACATGTTTTGAAAAAAAATTTGGTTATCAAAGGTTGACCAACTGTCTTGGTCCCCCAAGGTAGGCTGAGCGAATGAGAGCGGTGTCAGACTACAAAAGATGCTTCTCGACAACAACAATTTTATTCGCACTCAAAATCCTTGTAAACACTTATTTTACGATATTTCCACTACGTTTTGGTTGCTGGAGCTGGGCAAAAAGTTCCCTCCTTGGCACTATTCACAGTTGACCAAAAAAGCAGCCCCCCCCACCAAGTAAACAAGTTCCTAATAAAGTAGTGCCCCTCTTTCCAGATCACCTGAAAATAAGGGAGGCAGGATACCCAAAAAGTATATAAAAGAAGGGCGACTCAGAAGTAGGCTAAAAACCATGGTACCCAAACCATGATATCATGGTTTTTCAGAAACTTTGTGAGCGCTGTGTCCCTAGATGCCTTAGATGATCTGGAAAAGGAGGCAGAACTTTATTATATAACTTCAGAGTGCTCTACAAATCTACAAAAGAATATCTCAATGAGATTCTCCTGTGAGCACAAAGGCACAGTTGTTTCAGTATATGCAGAAACCATGAAAAGAGTGCATGATACAGTCAAACCTCGTTTATCCGGCACCCCCAAAAGTTCATTCCCGCCTAGGGTCCAACACTTTCTTTAGCTCAATTTTCCAAGTCTTTAGCTCAATTTTCCAAGTCTTTTGCTAAATGTGATTCGCCAGTCTAGTCCGAAATATCGCAAGGATTCTGCTTTTGCCGGTCGTTTTTCCAAAATTTTTAAATTTCGTCATAAAGACCCGCGAACCTCGGTTATCCGGCACCCCTTTTTGAAAATCAGGTGCCGGATAACCGAGATGCGCGATCTTTATGGCGAAATTTTTGAAAACGAATGGCAAAATCAGAATCCTTGCGATATTTCGGACTAGACTGGCGAATCACAAGCAAGACTTCGAAAATGAGCTGAAAAAAGTGTTGGACCCAAGGCGGGAATAACTTTTGGGGGTGCCGGATAGACTAGGTTTGACTGTAAGAGAAAATAAGATAGATGTGGACAAAAAAATCAGGCCGATTCAAAAGGGGTCCCTGTGAGTAGGAAGAGGAGGAATTGCGGACAAATGAGACAAATTTACATTTAGCCATTAAAGCCTCCGAAATTCAAAAAAATTAACAAATTAGAAAATTGACATGGTCCAATGCATTTTATTCAGGGGTGTGCGAGAAGACATACAGAGACTCAAAACTTTTGACAAACCAAGTTTTTTGACCAGCTTTTAAACACACACTTGTACAAAACGATATACTCGCAAGCAAAAGGTTCAGTGAGTATTCAAGTGATTCTCTTTTTTTTCGACTAGTTTGTGGGGGTGTTCAAGAGATATACCTGCAAACTTATACGTACTGTTTGCTTTATCTACTAAAAATAAGATGGATCTTAGCTCTTTTAGCGTTCACTTTTCAGCAACAGGAAAGACGTAAAAGTTACTTTTAGCAGGGAATAACATTAAAAGAGAATGAACAGCATAAATGGTAACGTTGGCTGTATGTGTGTTGGGGTGGCCACCGAAGAATGTGCCTTGATCCCCCATGTTCATTTTTTCGATTTTTTAAAATTTTTCTTGGCTTTAGCTTAGTCGCAGAGAAGGCATACGTTAGGACGGACTCAAAGATGTTTTCCAAACTTTGAAAAAGGTAAGAAAAAATACGATTGAGTCTGTCTTAACGTGTGATTGCCTACCCTGCGCCTGAGCTTAATCCAAAAAAAAGACTCTTAAAATTAAACATACCGTAAATACTCTAATAAACGGGCCACCCCCTACAGTTAACTATTTTCAAATTTGTTTTGCTTTTTTAACCCTGACATTGTTTATTTTTTAAAACGTACGACCACTCATTTTGTAGAGTTTTGAAAGATCTACAAAATGAGTTGTCGTACGTTTCAAAAAATAAACAATGTTGGGGTTAAAAAAGCAAAACAAATTTGAAAATGGTTAACTGTAGGCGTGCCCGTTTATTAGAGTAATTACGGTAACTTTGATGAAGTCGATATTATGGTGTTAAAACATGAGTATATAAAGCAAAGACAATACATTTCTGTGAAAAAGTTAGAAAAAAATCAGTGGGGGACCAAGGTAATTTTTTTCGGTGGCTACCCCATCACATATAGAGTCGTGAAATTAATAGACTTCAACTTTTCCACGTCCAAATTCATATTTGCCATTTAGTTAGGTCTCACTCAGCTCAACCCTAAAGAAAAAAGGTTATTAACATCTAACTTCCCCTGAATAGTGGTCTACTGGTTGATTCAAACATGAAGTACCATGAATGGACCATGCGCTATAACTTTTCGACCTCCTATAAATTGCTCAATTCTGAGACTATACAAACTGTTTCAAATTTTTGAGCTTTGAAATTTCACTAAAGTTTAATGTGCTTCCCCCCACCTTTGCCTTGGTCCACTGAGCTGATTTTTTCAGATTTTTCAAACTCCTTTTTCAAAAAAAAAATAGAAATTTTCGGACACAGGACAGTTCTCGATGGTTTTTTTAGCCCCATTCATACTTCCGCGGGACACCAAGTCACGGGAAAATATTTTGTATTCAGTAAAGTCTGGTTTCATTCATTTCTCTTGTTGTTACAGTAGTATATATATAGTATCTGTGGCACAGCCCTCCGCCCCATTTCTCCAATTTTATTTTACACCATTTTTAACGATTTTACCTTTCAAATCAGACAAAAATTGTCAAAAAGGTATCTTGAATTTATGAACCTATTTTCAATTTAGGGATTGAGAAAGAATTAAATTAAACCTAAAATTATATCTTTATAATTATACTTTTCCAATAATTTTATCACTATAATACAATAATATCCACAATGATGAGTATTGAATTTCTGTATCTGGAATGTAGAAAATTCGATATCCGAATTTAAACAACTTTTTAACTCGATTGGTGGATCCAATCCAAATGAGCCAAAATAATAACATTTATCTTTATTTTTATAAAATATTTCTAAATTTACAATACCAACTTCATTATTATTAATTTTATTTGGGAGTGCATCTCGCATAAAAACTCCTCTATAATTTTTTTAACTTTTTCTTCTAATTCATGATTTGTTAGTGGTTTTACTATTTTTTGAACATTTCATTTAATTAGTAAAATAAATTATTAAAATTACAGTATGGCCCAAGAAATTCGGCCGATTTCAAAAGACGTCAAATTTCGACAAACGGCTTTTTGCAGTCGTCTTAGAAAAAAATATACATTTTGTTTGGTGTATGATGTCAAAAACACGATTTTCGCCCTGGTCTGTGGATGGTCTCTGGATGGGTAAGGCCAAAACCATAGGGAAACCAAGCGAAAATCTTGTTTTTGACATCACATACCAAACAAAATGTATATTTTTTCTAAGACGATTGCAAAAAACCGTTTGTCGAAATTTGACGTCTACCAAAGGTTGTGGCCATTTGAAATCGGCCGAATTTCTTGGGCCATACTGTATATTTTTTAAATTGAAAAATGTTGCTGATGATTTTGATTAATTTATGAACGAAAATAATGAAAAAATGGTATAAAATGAGTGTTTTGAAATGTGGGACAATGGCTGTCCTAGCTATTTTGGGGTTAAAAAGGCACCTTTTTTGACAATTTTTGTCTGATTTGGAAGGTAAAATCGTTAAGAAATGGTGTAAAATAAAATTGGAGAAATGGGGCGGAGGGCTGTGCCACAGATACTATATATATACCATGTGACCGAAAAGTTCCCGGACAAAGTTTAAAGCCAATTTTTTCAGTAAAATAAGATCATAAATGCATTTTTTGGTATCCTCAGAAAGCCCTTGTTCTCCTCTCTTGAATAGTGTAAGCTGCTCTGTCTTCATTGTTGCCTGTTTCACGAAATCGCTTGATGGCATCCGAAACTGTTTGCTTTGGAACATTCATATCACGAGCGATCTCACTTTGCTTCTTCCCTTCTTCCCAAAGTCGCACAATGCCTGCTCTCAGATCGGACATTCTAAAGCATGGAATTTATTTTACTGAAAAAATTGGCAAATATGAATTTGGATGTGGAAAAGTTGAAGTCTATTAATTTCACGACTCTATATGTGATGGGGTAGCCACCAAAAAAAACTACCTTGGTCCCCCATTAGCCCCATTCATACTCCCGCGGGACACTGGACAAGATCTGCGGGACAAATTTAATTCCAAAATTTTGTTGTCCATCGGTACACTAGTTTTGAGATACAGGATAAACTCGCGGGACACCCAATTTTGTCCCGCGGGACACCAAGTCACGGGACAATATTTTGTATTCAGTAAAGTCTGGTCTCATTCATTTCTCTTGCCGTTACTCTTGTGTGTTCTCTTTCATTTTTGCCTAAAGCTGTTGATTTTTGCTGCACTATTTGTTTTTGGTCATATAGTGAACGCTACCGTTTGCGTCGTGTTATGGTACACGTTTTAGACAAATAGAAGAAGAAACCCATAAGATTGCAGCATCAGAAGTCTGAAAGCATATTATTTGGAAATTTGCCTGGTTTTTGGAATGGTAAAAAAATAGATAGATTAGGGGTACAGTAGAACCCCAGTTTTAGAGTGCTGGATAACTGAGGTGCACACCAAGATTTCCGAACAACCGAGGTTTGGCTGTATAAATGTTACATAATGGTTCTATTTTTTATACGATTTCGCTATATTGACAACGACGTCTGTACGGAAGTGACAGTGGTAGTTTTGATAACCACCATCTGACTAGTGCCTCCAGAATAAGCACCTTCAGAGCACCAGAGTACCACCACCTGGTTACCACCACCAGAATAGCACCATCAGGTACCACCTCATGGTGCTATGTACTTTAAAAGACAAGTAGCAAGTCAGATAGCTATTAAATGATAAAAAAGTTAATTGCAGGTTTTGATTGTCTTTGTGGTGGTTCTAGGTGTTCAAAGTGGTTTCGGAATGTTCGGGTCAATTTTAGTTGGTTCGAGTTGTTCGTGGTCTTCTAATAATAAAAAAAGTTAAGGATGGTTTGAGTGGTTAACTACTCCTACACTTATTCCACCTACCCTACTACCCATTCCCCTGCCCCATCTACCCTTCTACCTCACCACTACCAGGGTAGCACCACCAAAGTACCACTAACTGAGTACCGCCACCTGGAAACCACCATCTGGACACCACCACATGAGTACCACCACCCACGGCGTGTCAAACATGTCGAAAGGCGATAACACACAAATCACTCGAAAGTGACTCTGGATGTATGAAAAATGTATGCATACAGTCGAACCTCTATATAACATAATTCAAGGGACCACCAAAAACTTTATGTTATATAGAGGTTATGTTATATAGAGTAACCATTCATAAAATATAATTACGCATCACAAACAAGAAATGCAAAAGAAAATGATAATTTTTGATTCATGACTACCTGAATGTAAACAAATTTTTTATCTACACAAAATAAATCTGATTTTTTAAGAAATTTAATGATTTTTTGAAAAATTTAGTGGATTTATGTTATATAGAGGGACGTTTTTACAGCTGCGGCCGGGAAAAAAGTTATGCTTTAAAGACTTTTATGTTACATAGAGGTAAAAGTTATGTTACCGTATTTCTTCTAATAAGCGGCAGTTTCCAATAGTCGGGCAGTCTCTAATAAACGGGCAGTCTCCAATAGTCGGGCAGTCTCTAATAAACGGGCAGTCTCCAATAGTCGGGCAGTCTCTAATAAACGGGCACCCTCGGAGGTGATTGGAAAATAAACGGGCATGCTCGCTTATTAGAAGAAATACGGTATATAGATGTTCACTTTGACCTTATTTCAATCAGACCAACCAAACTGATCTCTAAGTCATGCTATATAGAGTTTTATATCATATAGAGTTCTGTTATATACAGGTTCGACCGTACCAGAGTTTCTTAATGCGGTGAACCCAAGTTAACAAAACTATGTTCAAATTACATTTTTGGGGATCGTGGGGGCATCCAAATACAAGTTGGAGAACTTTTCGCCCTTTTATACTGAGCACAGCGCTAAATAACCACCGGAAGCTGGCTTCATCGGGAACTGGCCGCTGAAAAAACCATCGGAAAACTGGCTTCATCAGGAACTGGCCATATTCCTAATTTTCAAAAAATTGAAAAATAATCAGCTTACAGGATCAACTCAAAGTAAGGGAATTGTACACCAAAATTGGCTCAAACATCTTTGCTACTAATATGAAAGTTTTGATTCAACAATTTTCTAAAAACAAAGAAAAAGATCTAATATTGACTGATGAGCTGCTCCTAACTAAACTATGACCCTAATGCAGCTCTAGTAGTATTGCTAGTGGCAATCAGCAAGTGGGGAGGGAAGGCGGGCGAGCATCTGTTCTAGCGTTCTTTAGATCAAGACTAACAGACGTCTCTTTTTTACACTTCCTGCTATTGCTGCCATTCTCCTGGCTGTTTGAAGGGCTGGAATCTAGAGCTTATAGAAGAGAAACACAATTGCTGCCACTGACTGAAGTGTTCAGCAAAAACAACGCTGGATCAACAGGCAGGAAGCTATTTTTGCTGGATTTGTCTGGCTTTTAGAGAGCTCAAGTTATTTACTTGTTCTTTTTTGATTGCCCCAAGCAACTTGGATCAACTTCCTCATGAACTACTATTAGACACTGCTCAACAACAAACAAAAAATAAAGCAAGAAAAAAGACAGGCTGAAAGATTCAAAAGAATCAGATTAAATCACATTTTTATAAAAGACCGGACATTTTGAAGAAAAACAGATGAATTTCACAGGATTTCATCTGTGCATATATCAAAAACATGTGCTATTGAGTAGACAATCAAACTTTTTTATGATACAATACTAGCAAGTATTTATTGACACAATAAAAATGTTCGGATGAGGCAAAAAGGTATAAGAAAGTTGCCGAAAGTACTCAAACACATGCCAACTTTCTTAGACTTCAGCAAGTAGAAGTACAAGGTGAACTGAAAATTCCAGCCGATTTGAAATGCCTAGAACTTTTTTTCAAGACTCCAAAAAAATATAGCTGATTCGACGGCCCTAAATCTGCGGTTTTTTTCTGTAAAGTGGGTTTTATAGCTCTTGTTTTGTACTGCAACATAGTGTTAAAACTTTTTTAGAATGACATACAATCTACTGATATTTTGACTACTACAGTCTGTATTTTGCTAGAAATGATATGTTTGCTTTTAATGAGCATATCTCAACACTAAGGCTAAATAAATTGTTTTTTTTGTGTCGAACAGACCGCAGATTCAGGGCTATTGATTAAGCCATACATTTTCATTGCTTTCAGATACGGGTCCTACGCCCCCTCCGGGGGCGTAGGGGGCTTGAGAGTTAGAGATGCGCACACTCACTTACCTTAGAGATGAATCCGAGAAGACTGTTGACAATAAATGTATAAAGAGACTCTTTTTGCCTAGTCCAGTGAGAAAAACAAGGTAAAAATGAACAAAACCAGGTGTCCAGGTACCCCCTCCAGGTGGTTTACCTTGGTCCCCCAAGGCAAAAAGTCAAAATTTAGTCAAATTTTTTTTTTCCAAAAGTGCCGTCCCACACCTAAAAACATGTTTTGTACACGTTTCAAGCCCTAAAACACACAAAAAAGCAGTTAAAACCCCTTTTTGGGAGGACTTGCTATAATATACTCCGGCCGCCCTGTCTGTTAACTTGTTTCTGTTTTCATTGTGAACACTCCCCCTTTATGGGTTTGAAAACTTGGAAGAATCATGAGTTCGAGGTCGAACTTGAAAATGTTTATGAGCTGTGTGAAATCTGTTTATTGTTAGTTGTTAAATGTGGCAGACTTGTTTTGTTTACATTGAGAGATAGATTTATTTTGTCGTTGCTTACGAAAATTGATTTGCAATGGCTTTCATTCTTTAACAAAAAAGTCTTGTTAACAAAAAAGAAGCAACTGCATAGACAGTGACTAGTAGGCGAAAAGTCTTTCGACACTGATTCACTTTCATTTTTATTTTTGCCAGTTTTAATTTAAATGCTATTATTTTGGCGATTCACAAGGGCTCCAGGAGGATTACCTACCTACACAGACAAAGATGAAGGACAAGAAAGAGGTCATTGTTAGTTCATATATTAAAAACATGTGGTTACGCAAAGGCATTCCCAGTTATTTGGATAAAATTCGTTATACTGATTCCTCCCGAACGTATTTTCTACCACTTTTTGAGCTTTTCAGGTCATAATAAGTTTGAAAACATGGATTTAGGAAAGGGGACAAAATTTTTTGGAATTTTTTTGAGCTAAGTTTGCCTTATCGGAATAAGGTAAACCATCTTAAAAGGGTATCTAAACATCCCAAAAAATGGAATTTGAACACAGTTTTGTTTACTAGGGCATGCCGCATCTAGAAACTCTGGTATGCATGTTTTTTTTCTTGCATCCAGAGTCACTTTCGAGTGATTGGTGTCTAAGGTATGTGGATGTAGCTCTAAACCCTCAAGACCCTGAAGAAGGTTCAGAAGAACTACTTTTCGACGCTCAAATGCCGGGGTATGCCACGTTAATAAGTCCAATTCATGCCAGTCATTCACTATTCTGTCCTAAAATATCGGCCTGCTTTCTTGTTTACCGCCGTCTAGTCGGTCAAAGCCGGCCCCGTCCGTCCAGAACTGAGGACGGGCCAGGCCAGGAGATGGCGCAGTCTTTAGAAAGAAAAAAGAAAAGAAAAGCTAGGGACCGACGCTTAGGTGTCACCATAACCAGAGTGTCATTATATCCGATCAATTTGAGGAGTCTTTGCTCGTAGCAACCGACTCAGGGGTGATGAGGTCATACTGTAATTAATCCAAGAAAAAAGGTTCTGGTGGAATTTTTTAAATTTCTATCATCCAAGTCCTGCTATTACATACGAGCAATAGCTTCATTAATTGCAGTGCACTGTAACTAAACAAATTCATCGTTTTACTGTTATTGTTTAGCTGCTGAAATCCTCGTGCCCTAATGGTATTCAGCTTTTGCAATTGATGAGCGCACCAATGCAAAGAAAAGTGTACAGCCCCATCAAGCGAGGCATGTTTCCAGGTCGAAGCGCCGAAACTGGAAACTTCTCTGCATACATTTATTTGGATGGGTAAGAGTTTCAATATTTTACAGTCAAATGATATGGCAGAAGCCAAACCCCGTAGTAAATATTGGAAATAATTAGACTCAGACCATATCTTGGCAATAAATCCAATTAATGTAAAACAGTTAAAGTCGAGTCTCAAATTAGCTCAGAATTAGCCCGTAAATTTAATGGATACGCTTTTCAAAAGTCTATTTTTTTAATTGTTCCATCCAAAGATTTCTGCGGTGTGCGCTATTTTAAGAATTCTGTATTTCGAGAGTTATTTCTTAGAACGGAATTTCTTGTTTCAAGTGTCTTAACCCCCGAGGACCGTAAAAACAGATTTTGCGTGTCTCGAGGATAAAAACTACTCTTCAAATTTAAAATTGACTGTCACATTTAAAATTCCTCTCAAGACAAAAAACAATCAAAAAGCTCAATATTTTGTAATTCAAATGTTTTTTGTCTCGAGAGGAATTTAAAATATTACAGTCAATTTGAAATTTTAAAAGCAGTTTTATCAGCAAATCGGGTACGCAATGATTCCTGTGTCAGAATTACGACTTTGTGATTTTTTACGATTAAAATACCCTTGCTGAAAAAAAAAATTTACTATTTACTACTATGAAAATATAAAACGTTCATATTTCACTATTTTTGAACCAAGCTTTCTACAAATCACTTGCCATTAGAAAGCTCTAAATGTCAGATATATTTTACGCACAACTTTTGTTTTTAACAACACTTTAGTCTCAGAGAAAATCTACTTTTAATGAATTAAGTGCATTTTTAGAAAAAAAATCTCTATATTTACTTTTTTTGCATTTAAAATAATGGCCATTAATAAGTTAAAGGCTCATTTGGAAGCGCGGACATCGGTGGTTCAGATGAATATTTAACGTGTTTAACGTGTGTTAATAAAATGGGTTTACTGGCCTCTTAAAAATGGACAGTCCTTTTCAGTTTTAAAGTTTTTAAAAAGGTGTTTTGTCGAGCTTCTGACTCGAGACACGCAAAATCTGTTTTTGCAGAGTTGTTCAGCATGAAACTCTGTACTGGAATATACATTTGTCCAAAACCGTCCTTGCGGTGTTAAGAAACATCTCAATCTCCATATTTGAATCTAATCTGAAACCATGCAATAGAGTTTGATAGCTTGATAGAAAGCTGAGATCCTGGGCTACACGATCACGCAAAAAAAATTAGATAAATGAAAATTTCAAATTAGGCGCGTTTTTCAGTAATAAGGGAGTACAGTCAAACCTCGGTTATCCGGCACCCCTGGGGAACGGCCTCAGGGTGCCGTATAAACGAGGTGCCAGATAACTGGAATGTCAGTTGACAGAGAATAAGCCAATCTCAGCCAAATGAAGTATATTTAAGGTGCCGGATAACCGAGGGCTCCTGATAACTGGAGTGCCGGATAACCGAGGTTTGACTGTAGAATTAAATACCACATTTCAGCGCTTTTTAGCGCTTTTATATTGATTAATTTAGTTTGTTTTCGTCAAAAAATAAATTTGCACACTTTTTTCAGAGTGATAAAGCCATCAGATACCATGTGACTGAAAAGTTCCCGGACAAAGTTTAAAGCCAATTTTTTCAGTAAAATAAGAACATAAATGCATTTTTGGTATCATCAGAAATCCCTTGTTCTCCTCTCTTGAAAAGTGTATCGCTTGTCGTTTTATGTCAATAAATTCCATGCTTTAGAATGTCCGATCTGAGAGCAGGCATTGTGCGACTTTGGGAAGAAGGGAAGAAGCAAAGTGAGATCGCTCGTGATATGAATGTTTCAAAGCAAACAGTTTCAGATACCATCAAGCGATTTCGTGAAACAGCTGCTCTGTCTTCATTGCGGCCTGTTTCACGAAATCGCTTGATGGCATCCGAAACTGTTTGCTTTGGAACATTCATATCACGAGCGATCTCACTTTTCGGTCACATGGTAGTACAGGGTGTTTCAAATTTTTCTGACACTTTTAAGCGGTCATAACTTTTTTTAAAGGCCGTTTTTTGAATTTCTGTGAACGCAGATCGACTCAGTTTTTGATGACAATTTTTTTGGTATCTAAAGTCAAAAACACGATTTTCGCTTGGTCCCTCCTGTTGTTTTGGCCTTACCCATCCAAAGGCCATCTACAGACCAGGAGCCAACCAACAGGGGGGACCAAGCGAGAATTGTGGTTTTGACCTTATATACCAAAAAAATTGTCAGCAAAAACTGATTGAACAAATTAAAAAAACGGCCTTTAAAAAAAGTTATGACCGCTTAAAAGTGTCAGAAAAATTTGAAACACCCTGTATTCAAATTTCTTTAGCTCCCAATGTTGAGAAATTTTTCAATTTTGACTATTTTAAACAATATTGTCTCTGATTCTCATCCATTTTAGCAGCATGTTGCCTAGTTTCGTAGGAATTACTAAACCTACTGTGGATCAGTTCATCCTTGCCATTTTGTATATTGGAGAGTGGCAGCCAAGCAGAGTTGCAGATCACACGGGGAATGCGTATAACTTGTACGAGGGTGGCAAAGACTCTCAGTCGGTAAGAAAAACAAAGATTTAAAATTTGGTAAAATGACTGCAAAGGCACAGCTCCTGAAATATTCTGCAACCTATCTTTCTGAATCTCTTTGCTATAAAATATTTTGACCAAAAACACTTGAAGACGTCAATTTTTGATCAAGAGCTAAAATTTGTCCACTTTTTTTTTTTAAATTTAACACTATCAGGTAGCCCTACGATTTTAGTTTCTAATGGGGTACCAGATGTTGCGTCATTTATGCAAAACGTAGCACAAAGAGGTGAAAGCGTGAAGCAAATTGTTTTTCTGACTTCCTTGATACTTTTACCTTTTTCTAATACATTTGACAAGATGTTACAATAAATGGGCGCTAGTGAAGAATAGGGTTCCAAAGGTCCCCCCTGTTGTTTTATTAGTAAGAACAACAGGGACCAAGCTGTTTTTTATTAAAATTTATAGGACCAAACTAGTTTCTACGAAAAACAAGAGGGGGGACCAAGCTGTTTTTTACGAAAAAACTACAGGGGGGACCAAGCTGTTTTTTACGAAAAAACTACAGGGGGGACCAAGCTGATTTTTGGAACCCTATTCTTCACTATAGCCCAATAAATGATACCTCACCAGAAACTAAAATCGCACGGCTACCTGATAGTGTCAAAATTTAAAAAAAAGTGGGGAAATTTATGCCTTTTTAGTTGAAAGAAAGATAAGAAGGCACTTTTTCGCAAAAACGATGTATTTTTCCGTTTTATTCAAATAATATGTGGTGTTTGGAAAACTTTTTCAAAAAGTAGTGCAAGGGGGATATATCCAAATATCTCCAACAAATTTGAATTATAGGGACAGATTTTGGATAACTTCCTCCCGCAACTTTGGACGTCAGATATTGATGTTTTGTCGATAAGCATTCCAAATATGTCTAAACAGAAGGGACTTGACGTGGAAGCTGCTATACTCTTCCTGTTTAAGCTAGGAGGTCGAATGAAGCACACCTGTAAGTTTTTAACAAAATTGTAATTACTAGTCGTAGTCATTGGACCAACTTTTTGTACAAATATCCCAAAATTACTTAAAGGAGCATGTTCACGCAGTCACATTCAAATGTTGAAATTTGAATTCCCGGGGACCAATCCTACAAGTGGAATTATGACACGAAATGTTTTTTGAATGCAAGCATTTTTTATTTCAAATTTTTTTTTTGAATTCTTGATTTCCGTCAAACACAGCAACTGTGGGTGCAGCGAAAAGCATGAGTATTCGTCTGAACCTGGAGCATTCAGCCGGGTCGGATCCCGAAGTTGAGCCTGAGCCAGACCTCTTCGGAGTGTCTTGGACTGCGAGTTTTGGATTTACTGAGCCTCTGGCTGGGTCTTAAATCTGTGGGTGAGTGCATCTCTGTGTAAAACAGAGATGCCGGAACAAGTGGACCTCTGTTCATGCCGACTCTTCTTGAATTTTCTCGGTATTTTTTATGAAAGTTGGTAATTTCGCCAATGTGACGATTTGTCAACGCTAAGACGACTGTGCCTATATATCTCTGACTGTACCTATATAAGACCGAGCCAGAGGCTCATCAAATCCAAAACTCGCAGTCCAAGACACTCCAAAGAGGTCTGGCTCAGGCTCAACTTCGGGATTCGACCAGAGTTTTCCTGATAACGATTTTCGGCGCTTGATTTGATAGGTGATTTGATAAGACCCCTCATTTCATGCTTGATTTGATAGGTGATTTGATAAGCTATCAAATCACGTGATTTGATAGGGAAGCATATCCAACAATTTTTGCTTGATTTGATACGTGATTTGATAAGACCCCCTATTTTTCGCTTGATTTGATACTTGATTTGATTTGATAGGCTTGATATCAAACAAAATTTTGGCTTGATAGCATGATTTGATAACAAGCAAGTTTTCTTTCAGGCAAACAACATTTTCTTATAAACAACAACAAGAAGGGCAACAAAATTTGTTGAACAAATACGACCAAACAATTAGCAAACAAATTAAATGATTAGTTCACAGAAAGACTATAAATTAGAGTTGAGCGAAATGACCAGCTGAGAGTTAAGATAACTGAATTGAGTCCGCGCCCGCTTATAGCTCGTTGCCATACTTGCGTAACTGAATATCCGCTCAATTGGTGCAGAAGAAGCTGGGATGCCGAAGAGTTCAAGAGCGAGGATTGCCACATCTTTCCATCGCTGAAAAAATATACTATACACACATACTTGATTTGATAAGCTATCAAATCACGTGATTTGATAAGGAAGCATGTCCAAAAAATTTTGTTTGATTTGATAGGTGATTTGATAAGACCCCTCATTTCATGCTTGATTTGATAGGTGATTTGATAAGCTGTCAAATCACGTGATTTGATAGGCCTATCAAATCACGTGATAAGCATATCAAATCACGATGTTTTGATATCAGGAAAACTCTGGATTCGACCCGGCTGAATGCTCCAGGTTCAGACGAATACTCATGCTTTTCGCTGCACCCACAGTTGCTGGGTTTGACGGAAATCAAGAATTCAAAAAAAAATATTTGAAATAAAAAATGCTTGCATTCAAAAAACATTTCGTGTCATAATTCCACGTGTAGGATTGGTCCCCGGGAATTCAAATTTCAACATTTGAATGTGACTGCGTGAACATGCTCCTTTAAACGAAGTTTATGAAATACATTCAGGGTGGCCCAACTTTTTCACCCACATTTCTTTTGGCCATAACGATTTTTTTCTTGATCGACCACTTAATCTTGTCTTATTCTTGTTTCTTGTAGTCAATTAAGAAAAGTCATTGATCGGATTTTGTTACATATGACTTTAAATCCATCCCCCAAATCGTGAAAGTAGGGCAGCTGAGAAAAATTTGGAGAGCCACGTGCTATCCACCCATTTCGAAAGTTTGCTGTCGCATAATTGCGCTCCCATGTGAATAAACAGCTGAAATGGATGTTTTTACGAAAATCGCCATATTTCGGCTACCGTCAACGATAACAACTCAATCTTGTTTTTAAACAAAATGGCAAAAATGCGGCTTTCAAATGAGTGGTTGATCAAGAAAAACGATTGTCTATTCAAAAAGTTGGGCCACCCTGTATATCTCGACCTCGAACCACCACTGTGACCTTAAAAA
The DNA here is from genome assembly GCA_029231635.1 of Ditylenchus weischeri. Lineage (NCBI taxonomy): Eukaryota > Metazoa > Nematoda > Chromadorea > Rhabditida > Anguinidae > Ditylenchus > Ditylenchus weischeri. The sequence continues at coordinate 66,993 of JAMRYI010000266.1, forward strand.
ATCAGCTGAAAAAAAAGTTAGGAGAGCACTAATTAGCCGAAAACATACCCGACCATGCAAAAAATATTAAATTAAAAATTTCGAAATTTTCGGCATTTTGTTAAGGCGTTTGAACAATTTTAAGATATTTGTCTAAAAATTAGTCGAACGCCCCTATAGATGATTAAACAATAAACTGAAAAAGGCCTGTGGTATTTTCAGACAGCAACTTTGTCCTTAATGACAAGGTCATGCCTGATAATCTGCTTGATGCTTGGATGGATGTTGACTACACTCAAAGAGGTTTTGTGAGCGACAAATACTACGAATTTGACGATGTTTTTATGCAAATAACTGGGAATGCCTTTGCGTAACCACATGTTTTTAATATATGAACTAACAATGACCTCTTTCTTGTCCTTCATCTTTGTCTGTGTAGGTAGGTAATCCTCCTGGAGCCTTGTGAATCGCCAAAATAATAGCATTTAAATTAAAACTGGCAAAAATAAAAATGAAAGTGAATCAGTGTCGAAAGACCTTTCGCCTACTAGTCACTGTCTATGCAGTTGCTTCTTTTTTGTTAACAAGACTTTTTTGTTAAAGAATGAAAGCCATTGCAAATCAATTTTCGTAAGCAACGACAAAATAAATCTATCTCTCAATGTAAACAAAACAAGTCTGCCACATTTAACATCTAACAATAAACAGATTACTATATAATAAAAAAGTGGGTATACTTCGCGGAAAAGAAACTCCAGCCCCATATTCCGGTCCCCCTATCCCGGATATTTATACATATTCGAAATCTCCATATATTGTTTCCTTACAGAAAAATTAGTGACTGCTCGATGTGAAATCAGGAAAAAAAGTTTTCCCTATGGAGAAAAAAACAATTTTCGGGAAAATACGAAAAATCGAAAAAACCGTAAAATTTGGGTACATTTTGATTTAAAGTGGGATTTTGGTGACGGGACATGGTTTTTGTGTCACGAGCATTATTGTAGCGCAGAATCTCAGCTACAAAATGGGTAAAATGTTGTATAATTAATGAACATATTTTCAGGGAGAAAAATGGCTTAGGAGGTGAAAAATTGTGAAAAAATCAAAAATTGTTTCAAAAAACATTTTCTTAAAAGGCCATTTTCAGCCTATTTTTGGCTGGACAATGGCAATTTGATTCGGACCTGTTAAGCAGGTCCGAATCAAATTTCAAGGGCTTCAAAACGGTGTTAACGGTGGTTTGTTGGAATAGTGTTAACGTTGAGAAAAAAATAGGTTTTGGTTTAGACACAGGATTTTCGGGGTTTTTTGGCCAGTTTGAAATGGATTCAAAATCCGTTTTGCGCCAAAACCCAAATATTTTTTAATAATTAATTAAACCATGCTAATATATGCTAAATTGTGCGGGGTTGGGTTTGTTAAGACCAAAACTGCGTTTTCAGCCACGAAAACCCCAAAACCCGGGGTGGGTACCACCTGACCAGGTGGATGACCACCTGGACCACCTGAAAAAATAAAATTAATTTAAATTCAAAAATAAACTATGCTCTCCTATATAAAATCCTGCGGTGAATCCTGTTTGATAAGACCAAAAGTGCGTTTTCAGCCACCAAAACCCCAAAACACCAAATTTCTCATACATAGTGTGCTCAAACCCAGCAACCTGTGCTAGACCCAAATGTGTAAGGTCTTCAATAATTACTGGGAGTCATTGGGCTTCGGTCTTTAACCGGGAGAGACACCGGCAGGGTTGGGACACCGGACACCGGCAGGGTTGGGACACCGGACACCGGCAGGGTTGGGTTGGGGTTTCCAACCAAAGTTTTGGATTTCGGCCTCTTAGTTGGGGTGGATACCACCTGAGCAGGTTGTATCCACCTGGATGGCCTGAAAAATTGAAATTTAAGTGTGGATAGAGGCTCTTATTCATGGTGTGTAAAAAGACTAAAATACAAAAAAAGGACTAAAAGCTTGTGGCGTTACGTTCAAAATGAAAAGACTAAAATCGCAGTCGAAATTTTAGTCTTTATTTTAGTCTTCTTTTAGTCTTTTTGAAAAATATTAGGGTCCTTGATATTTTGGTACCCATAAGCACCAGCTGGTGGTGTTTTTATGTCGTGGGTGCCGTTATATCGTGGTGTCGTTGTATCCTGGTCCTGATATACTTTTAGTGGTCTAGGTCCACTCTTAATGCTCCTCAACTACTATTATTAGTCGAAGTCCACCATTTTGGTCCAGATCCAATTTAATGCTCTATATCTACCCATAATGGCCCTGATTCACTCTCAATGGTCTTGATCCACTCTCCACTGTCCTGATAGTGTTCATCTGTCTTTTAGTGTTTTTGGAAAATTTTATTGGTCTCATGCTATTTTCCTCATCTTCCTTGTTAAATGTTTTTATATCGCAGTGTGAAGTAAATACTGTCATACTTTTAGTTTGAAAAAAATTTTTTTCAGTTTTTTTTCATTAAATGTATAAGATTATGAGATTTCGGAATATTACTACTACTCTGCTAACCGTAATTTCAACTTTATTTCCAAGGCTTGAAGACAACACACAAAACCGAACATTAACCGATTTCTTTCAAATACAAGTTTCTTAGATGGATGAGTGTAGCCGTCTTCTTTGGATTTAATCTGTGAAATCGCCGAGCACACACCGCAGATCCTTGAATGCCCTCTCACTAGCTGAGCTTGATCGCTGAACTGCAAGGATCATCCTGGCAACACGAGCGAGATTTGGCAAGTACTGGAAAAAACTAATTCATAATAATTGTATACCATAAAGTTACTTACCGATGAGTAGTTTTTCCAAAAGTTGAGTGGGTCCGATTCAATGACCGGCATTGAAACATAAGCATTTATCTCATCCTCGACTTTGCTTGGCTGAACACACCGGAATTTGGCATGACGCTTGGCTTGCGATGCCGAGTAGAACCGACATGACAAAGGCAGGCTTGATGATTTAATCCTCCTAAACGGTTGACATTGGAACCCTCATCAGTGGTGATAAATAGATTTTTCCAACACTCGGCAGTTATTCCTAATTCAGCAAGCTCTTGGTTGACCAAAATTTTGACATTTTCGCTAGTCTTAATCATCCCAATTGGCAAAGGAGAGAAAAGTGAAGAAAACGAAGTCATTTTTAACCCTAAAATTGTAAAGTGTATTTCTAAATGTCATTGCAATAAAATTCCACCAGTTAGAATCCAGAAAATGGGCAGTCACAGCAATAAAGTCCACCTGCAGCTTAGCGAAATCCAAAGTCAGTCCACCTCCGAATCGCTTCAAACAAGATAGTTTGTCCACCATAGCATCTTTAACTGATTCCAATTCATCGTTGAAACGCCTGCTGAGTGTGGAGGGCAATGGAAGAAAATCTTTAGCTTGCTTGTTGACGTCATTTTCAGCGTTTTGGATCCTGAAATACAGATATTTAACTTTTTTTAGGCAGAATTTTGATAGCCATTCACAAGTTTCCTGTATTCCTCCAAAAATAAGATAAAGCTTTTATTTTGGACAAGGTTCATCGATTGATTAGAAACCACGCTTTCTCTAACGCTGTTTCACAACCTGTGTTCGCCCCTTCGTGAAGATTACAATGATATCTACAATGATATGTGAAATTCACGAAAAAATTATATTTGATAATTAAAAAGTTGCCGTAAGTATCTGTTCTTCTTGAGGATTTTCTTGCAGTCGGGAACGTTGCATCGAACGAATTCTGTTTCCTGCCCTTTTTCTAACAGCAAATTGAAGCGATAGCCGTACTGCTTGCTTGACGACCAGTGCTCTTCGAATGAACACGCTCATCGAACACAATCTGGAGAAGAAGAGATTATGAGCTTTGAAGTGTAAAAGATTAGAAGTGACCTTTGAACGCCTTTGATTAGGGCTCTGAACTACCATCGCTTGAATACTTGAGCTTTCCTGCATCTTAAGATCACCTTAACATAGAACATTCAGACCACTAAAGGAAGACTAAAATTTTTAAAAAAGACTAAAAGACGACTAAAATAGAACTAAAAATAGACTAAAATGAAGACTAAAATAAGACTAAAATTTTGACTGTGATTTTAGTCTACAGCAAAATTTTAATACGATTTTAAATTTTAGTCTTTTTTTTGTATTTTAGTCTTTTTACACACCATGCTCTTATTACACTCGAAGCAAAAAACAGGGCCGCGAAGCTGCCAGGTGTGGATAGAGGTTCTAACTACACACGAAGCAAACAACAAGTCGCAAGCAGCAAGTGTAATAGAAGCTCCTATTACACTCGAAGCAAAAAACAGGGCTGCGAAGCGGCCGTGTGTGGATAGAGGCTTCTATTACACTCGAAGCAAACCACAGGGCCTGAAGCGCCTGTAATGAATAGGCTCCTATTACACTTGAAGCAAAATAAAGGGCCGCGAAGCGTCCCTTTGTGGATAGAGGATCTTATTACACTCGGAGAAAAAGAAAGGGCTGCGAAGCGGCCCTGTGTGGATAGAGGCTTCTATTACACTCGAAGCAAACCACAGGGCCGCTTCGCGGCCAGGTGTGGATAGAAGCTCCTATTACACTCGAAGCAAAAAACAGGGACGCGAAGCGGCCAGGTATGGATAAAGCTCTATTACACTCGAAGCAAGCCACAGGGCCGCGAAGCCTCAGGTGTGGATAGAAGCTCCTATTACACTCGAAGCAAAAAACAGGGATGCGAAGCGGCCAGGTATGGATAGAAGCTCCTATTACACTCGAAGCAAGCCACAGGGCCGCGAAGCGACAGGTGTGGATAAACTCCTATTACACTCGAAGCAAACAACAGGGACGCGAAGCAGCCAGGTGTGAATAAAGCTCCTATTACACTCGAAGCAAACAACAGGGCCATAGAAGCACCAAGTGTGATAAGTTGCTTACATTCGAAGCAAAACACAGGGACGCAAAGCGGCCCTGTGTGGATGGAGGCTCCTATTACACTCGAAGCAAAATAAAGGGCCGCGAAGCGGCCCTGTGTGGATAGAAGCTCCTATTACACTCGAAGCAAACAACAGGGACGCGAAGCAGCCAGGTGTGGATAGAAGCTCTATTACACTCGAAGCAAACAACAGGGCCGCAGAAGCAACCAAAGAATGGATAGAGGATACTTATTACATTCGAAGCAAAACACAGGGACAAAGCGGCCCTGTGTGAATAAAACTCTATTACACTCGAAGCAAAATAAAGGGCCGCGAAACGCTACCTGTGAATAAGCTCCTATTACACTCGAAGCAAAAAAAACGCTTTTATCTTCCTCTTTCTTACTAATTCGAAGCCCTGGTTTCACACAGCTTATAAACATTTTCAAGTTCGACCTCGAATTCGAATTACGTGAACACCCTTGAGTTCAAGTTAAGCTACATGAACACCCTTGATCCGAACTCGAATTACGTGAACAAGCCATTAGTTGCTGAGATATCACCATAAGTCGGACTACTGACATTTTGAAAGATCCAACATTATTATCGCATTTTAGCAACAAAGTGTTTAAAACAGTTTTGCTTTATGAGTTAGATGGCTGAAAAAATTTCGCCTACTTAAGTGTAGCGTGGTCGTTTCTAGAATTTATCAATTCCAATATTTGCGGAAAATGTTCTCAAAACATTAGTTAAGACCAAGACATGCTTTTTTACAACTTTTTTACGAAACATTTTCTACACCAGAGATTCTATTGGCCTACAGGGTGTCCCAAAATTACGCGTGCATTTCCAGGCTTTTTCGTTCTTTTGTTTTTGGTTTTTAACCCACTTTTTGAAGACTGCTCTCAGGCAAGTTACCACCCACTTTATAGCTCATCTCATTGGCTACAAATTGAGGGGTAACTTTCTTAAGAGTGGTCTTCAAAAAGTGGGTTAAAAGTACAACGCTAAAAACATGATTTTAATTAAGGGGTGCGCTTCTATTAGAGGAAATACGGTAGGACATAAATTCACAGCCAACAATCGCTATGACAGCAATCTACCTATTAAGACCCGCAAATGCATCAATCGACCTGTTGATTTTTTTCATTTTAAACACATATAAATCAAATTTTTATTAAATGATATACTAAAATAATGTATTCCTGATTCTCTTAAAAGTATGGATTGGTGTAGATTTCGCCCCTAAATTCAACTTACCATCTTTTGGTTTTTTATGAATAACTAACCTTGGGTTCGCCTCCAGAAGTTTCTTGCGTTCTTCAATTTTTTCGTTGAGAAGTGCATCCACCTTAGCCTGATCACAGGCGCACCATCTACAAAGTTACATGTTGCTAGAGCTTATAAGGATTTATTTTTACGTAAAATATTTTTGCTTAGATTTTAGAATAGTCTAAGGTGCAAAAACATTCGTTGTTTCAAAAGCACCTTCAAGTATTTTTACTCAATTGTGCAATATTTGGAATTGCTAAAACTAGCTCTCTTTCAGGGTCCAGGAGTAGGGTTAGGGAACATCCATAAATTATGTCAGACTGGGAACCCCCAACCCCTGTCAGAACATGTCAGAATGGGCTTGACCTCCCTCCCCCCTTATTGAAATCTGACAATTTTCTGACACAACTTTGTGACCCAAAATTTATTTCTGCACATTTTTTTTGAAGTATATAAATAAATAACAGAAGCCTTTATTATATGTTAATTGCATGTTTTTAAGTTACAAGAGCATAAAAAATATTGCTTTTAATATGAGTTTTAATATGACTTGAAATATGAGCCATGATGGGAAAATTCAATATTTATTTTCAAATCTATGTATTAAAATATATCTATCTATATATATGTATATATTTTTTATATGACAAAATAATTTAAAATTTTAGAAATCTAGCTTAAAAACTTAAAAATTTGCGGAGAAATCTGACATTCCTGTCAGAAAAAAGGTCTTCTACTCCCCACTCCCCCCTTGTCAGATTTTGTCAGATTGGCATGGGAACCCCCCACCCCCCCTGTAAGTCTGACATAATTTATGGATGTTCCCTTATCAAATCTAACATTCAAAATCGAATAATTTTGTTTGATAATCAAATTGAGTGGAATATTCGAAATTACTTAGGAGACGTTTAAACACTATTCACAGTTAACCAAAAAAGGGCCCCCAGGTACATAAGTTTGAATTTCAAAATATGTAAATATTGCGTTAAGATGTGTAAATCTCTCGTCAATTCAAATTTTGTTTTAACTGGTGGAAAGAAAGTTCGTAATGGGTTTCTGAGCCAATTTTTTTCAATGAAAATCTTTTTTTTTAAAGTTCCAAATATACAGGGTTGAAGCATTTTAGCTCTTCTTTCAAATGGTATATAACATAATATATATCTATTCCACAAAATGAGCGCCTCAGCCGTCTTCCTGGCCTTCATTTGAAAAATCTCGTGGATCATTTTTTGCACGGAGGTGTGTGAGATCCCAAGCTCAACGGCCAACTTTCTGCTGGAATCGGACCGGCTGTGCAGGTGGCCAGCCTCGTGGTCGTTGCAGAAGCAGAACTTATCAGCAATTGCTTGGATGTTCTCCTCAGTTGTTGCTGTAACCGGCCTGCCACTTCTTGATCTGTCTTCATTTGAGCCAGTCTCTTCAAATCGCTTGATGGCTTTGCTGACTGTTGGCTGGGGTATGTTGAGGAGTCGAGAAATCTCCATCACTCTTTTACCCTCTTGATAAAGGCGTACAATAGCTGGACGCAAATCACCCATTTTAGTTTGAATAAATGGAATAAAGCAAAATTTTTAATAAGAAAGGGGAAGCAACAAAGAAAACTACCCAAAAAGCTGGCGGATGATTCATTTTTCTGCCCTGTATTTCTTATTCCCATTATACCGATTAAACATTAAAGCAGATGTATTATGTTATATACCATTTGAAAGAGGAGCTAAAATGCTTCAACCCTGTATATTTGGAACTTTAAAAAAAAAGATTTTCATTGAAAAAAATTGGCTCAGAAACCCATTACGAACTTTCTTTCCACCAGTTACTTAAAATGTCGAATCGATGGTCAATTTCATTGAGGGTGATTTTTATAATGAGCCTGGACCGTATTGAATAAAAGTGCAAAGCTCTAAACTTAGGAAGAAAATGGCGCAGTTTTATAGGCTGCAGGTGCTTTTCTAAGTTTGCAGGTCCCGGATTTTAAATTTTTCGTTAAAATTTTTTTAATACCACTCCCACAACTTTTTCATTGATAAACATTTTTTTCTGCTCGACTTTTATATTTTTCATCACAGAAACATACGACAAGTCCTTGAAAGTGGTCTATTGCCAGTTTTGCAATATCAATTTGAAATTTTTAAATTTACCAAAAAGCAATTGAGCGTGGAACGGTAGAGGACCGACCGGCGATGGCGAGTGGCCACCGAATTCGCCCGATTTGAACCCGCTCGATTATTTAGTGTGGAGTATTCTGGAAGAGAAAGCATGTCAAAAGCCTCACCCGAATGTGAAATCATTGAAGCGAGCATTGAAAAAAGCTTGGGAAGAAATCAGCGTTGAAACATTAGAGAAGATAGTGGATAATTTTCCAAAGCGGCTGAAGGCCTGTGTCAATGCCAATGGTGGTCATTTCGAATAATTCTGTTGTTTTATTGTTATTTGCTGTGTTCTGAAATCATTTTGATAAATAAAATCAATCGTATACGTTATTTTCTGACACCCTGTAATAGTCGTATGAAATTATTGGAACAACTTCACAATATGGACCCCAAATTTTAGGGTTGGGATGCGCAAACCCACATACCTTAGACACAAATCACTCGAAAGTGACTCTGGATGCATGGATCTTTTCTTCAACTTCCTATCCGAATAGCTGTGGAAAAAGAAATTTGAAGGACCAGACTCACTTTTTGTTTTGTGGAAACATGTGTCCGAGGTTTTTTGTCTCTAATAATGGTGAAATTGCTGTGAATCAAACGTTTGATTGTGAATGGGACTATGACGTGTTCGACGAATAAATAAATAATGTCGTTGTTAATCTGATGTTGTTTTGATTGGTTTTAAACAAAACTATGCAAAAAATGACATTTCGGAACAGCAATTTGAAGGCTAAAATTTGGGGTCCATATTGTGAAGTTGTTCCAAATTATTTAATGTAATAATTCGCATTATAGTTTGAAATATAATTATTATAATTTTTGTAAATGTATTCTGTCTACTGGTTGCATTGCTTAGTACTTTTCTGTTGTTCAAATACCGTATATTATCTAATTAACGCCCCCCCCCTGATTCAAAATCGTGTTTTTGGCATTGTGTTTTTGACCCACTTTTTGATCACTTCTCTCAGGCAAGTTACCGCCCATTTTGTAGCCAGAAAGATGAGCTATTAAATGGTTGGTAACTTGCCTGAAAAGTGATCAAAAAGTGGGTCAAAACACAATGCCCACGATTTTGAATCAGGGGGCATTAGAAAAATACGGTATTAAGTTGTTCGGAAAGTTCGCAGAATTTCGTAATGTTCCCCCTATTGTGTTTTTAAGCGTTTTGGATTTTGATGCTGTTTGTAACCGTTTTTGTGGTTTTAGATAAATAATAATCATATTCGACATTAAGGGTTGAGATAATGCTATCTTAAGTATACAGAACTTCTGCACCACTTACCCACTTTAATGGATATCTTGGCTCGTAAAAATTATTTCGGTCAGATTTAAACGCAAAATAGTTTTTTCAAATCAAAAAGGGGCGTGAATCCATAGTTTACCCTTCAGTCCCATTAAACTCAGCATCGAAAAGATAGAGCATAAAATGTCGAATCTAATTGTTATTCATCTAAAAACAACAAAAACTTTTAACAACAACAGAATTGGGCACTTATGTACCTGGGGGACCCTTTTTTGGTTAACTGTGAATAGTGTTTGAACGTCTCCTAAGTAATTTTTATACGCTAAAAATTATAAAAAAAGTTGTTTCCTAACGTTTTCCATACTAAAAAGCCTGGTTTTCAAAAAAAATGGTTACCACAGGTTGACTGCTTGCCTTAGTTCCACAAGCTAATTGAACCAAAAAGTGTACCTGGATATCCTTAAAAAGACCGAAAAAGATGGAATTTGAACATAGTTTTGTTGACTGGGGCCTACCGCATAAACAAACTCTGGTATGCATACATTTTTTATGCATCCAGAGTCACTTTCGAGTGATTTAAGTCTAAGGTATGTGGGTGTGCGCATCTCAATCCCAAGCCCCCAAGCCCCCGAAGGAGAAGCAGGGGGCTTGATGGGTTAGAGATGCGCGCACTCAATTTAATTACCTTAGACAGAATTCCGAGAAAGACTTTTGATCAAAAATGCATATAGAGACTCTTTTTGCCAATCTCCAGTGATCAAAAAGTGGTAGGATACCTAAATATAGATATTTAACCTTGGGGGACCAAAATTTTTTTTAACTTTTTAGTACGGAAAACGTTAGGAAACAATTTTGTTATCATTTTTAGCGTATAAAAATTACTTCAACCACTATTCACAATTAACCAAAAAACGGGCCCCAGGTACATAAGTATCCAGAATTGCAACAAAAATCAAAAACCAAAACGCTAAAAACACAACAAGGGGACCAGTACAAAATTTTGCGAACTTTCCGAACAACCTAGTACATAAAAAAGTCAATCTTGTGTTTTAGGAGAATGAGTTTTGCTAGATTTTCTCAGGCTTCAATGCCAAAACACCTATGGTATGTTGGTGAAGGGTCTAATTTTGTTGAGGTAGAATTGCCCGAACCATACAAAAGAAGTGTTGACATCATGAATCAAATAAATGGCGAGGGAGCTCTAATGGTTGACGCTAAAAAAGTAGGCTCAAATGATGGTGGAAGAATTATTAGGTTAGTTTTGCCAAGGCCCCAGCCAGACTTAGGCGAAACACGAGTGCCGAAACAATCGTAAATTATTTAAATTAATTAATATGACCGCCAGATTATAACAATTCTTTTGGTACCAATAGTTCTACAAAAAGATTCAAAAAATTTGGTGATTAAATCAATTTAAATGGTGTTTCGGATGTGTGTTTCGCCATACCCCGGAACATACACCCGAAACACCATTTAAATTGATTTAATCACCCAATTTTTTGAATCTTTTTGTAGAACTATTGGTATCAAAATGACCGCTATAATCTGGCGGTCATATTGAGCAAAAAATTTTAAGAAAAGTATAATAATTTAAATAATTTACGATTGTTTCGGCACTCGTGTTTCGCCTAAGTCTGAGTGGGGCCCAACAAAAACTTAAATAAATAATTTCTGTTTTGTTTTGAACCACCGTATGCATCATCCCCCTAATTCAAAATCGTGTTTTTGTGTTTTTGACCTATTTATTGAAAACTGCTTTTAGTCAAGTGACCCTTCAATTTGTAGCTAGTGAGACGAGCTAGAAAATAGGTGGTAGCTTGCCTGAGAACTGTTTTCAAAAAGTGACTTAAATCCCCAATGCCAGGAACAGGATTTTGAATCAGGTAAGGTGAGAATAAATAATAATTAGAGGTTTTACGGTAACCGCTTTCCAGTGTCGTCACTTTCTCGTGTAAGCAAAATTAAATTTTTGTTATTTTGCAGAGTCATCGGAACAGACGAAGAAATCGCGCAGCGCCTAAGCCGAATCTCAAGATCTATACTGTCAGAGAAAGAGGCATCGCGCCGCCCCATGGGGTGGTAAAAAACCAAATTTTATTTTATTGCAGCAAATAGTTTTAGCAGACGATAGCAATATATCAGCTAGAAAGTAAAGAAAAATTATATCAAAGAATTGAACAGACTGAGACGCCTTCTACAATAGAAGGCGTCCCTGCTTGGAAAAAAGATAACATGGTTTTATGAGAGTAAAAGCTATACCCAGAGAAAAAGAAACACTAGCAATTACAACAAAAATTTGCAGTCGGGGATTAAACTGTTTTTCCTTTTCTTCACATCCACTCGAGCAAATGCTCGACAATCCGGGGGGAGGAGAACTTACGATCCCCATAATCAAAGGAATTCATGCAGCTGGAAAAACACTCTCTTTGACTGTCGACGTTGTGACGACTAAGCGTATGCTTCATAGCTATCTAGGAATCGTAGGGAACTATTATGATTCATCAAAACAGAAAATAATGGTTGTTGGACTGGACATCGTCGAAATGATAAAAAGACACACCGGTAACTACATTAGAAAAGAGTTCTAATTAATTATAATATATTACAAATTTTAACACTACGTGTCCAATGACGCGGAAAAGTGTGACTGCGACTGTAACTGTGACTGCGACTTTTGCCGCGTCATTGGACACGTAGTGTAAGCTAACTGTTGTCTAATTTTATTGCTGCCATATTTTCATGACGTTTTCAACCTTCATTAAAAACAAAATTTTGCATTTTCGCTCATTTTGCTGTCTCTTACGATATCTTTCAAAAAAACTATCTTTTTTATCTAACATTTCAAGTGGTCGGTGCCGGCACCGGTGTCTTAAGACAGTGCCGGTGCCGGTGCCAAGCGGTATGTCCGGTGCTGGTGCCGGTGCCAACTTTTAGTTTTTTACAACACTGATCATGACTTTCCAATACATTGCAGTCGCCGCAAAAGTCATTGATGCCACGCAGTTGTTCCTGGATGGTTCTCTACAAGAAATAGCGGTGCCAACAAATGCTCAGTAAAAGATATTCTCGGTCTCACAAATGAATTGTTTAATAAAGTAATTGATGCATTCTTGACCTCCCACTTTTCTTTAAAATAAGCAGTCCTGCATATCCTTGAGTAATCCCATCCACCAGCTACATGTAGTGCATAGCATCTCTTTTTTGAAGAAATTTATCACTTTGCTCTCGCGCTAGGATTATTAGTATGATATAATGTTTAATGTGAGTATACGTTTTATTGTAAGCTCCTTTCTTGTGATTCTTCCTGATTTTTTAAAATATTTTTGATTAAGCTGGGCTGCCGATTCAAGACCTTTTTATTATTCAAAAATAGCAGTCAAGAGACGGAGCTGTTCCAGGGTAGTGCTTTGCAAAATACCACGATACCGACAAATGATCAGTAATACATTGTCCGTCATGCAGGAATATTTATAAAATCTACATATAGTATTTTTGTCGGCTTCTCCGTCATCATTTTAAATGTCCGTCACCAATTTTAACCCACTTCCCGATTGTATAATATTTTGTTATCATCATATCTAAGGGTAAACCGGGGGCGTAGAGCTCAGAAAACTCATCAGAATCGATGTTCGACCAATAAAATAAAAAGTTTTGCCCTAAAAGTTCGAAAATAAGGCATGTTCAAGGCGGTCATTGAACCTTTGACCCTAAAGTTGTTTGAAACAATTGTTTTATTTTTTTGTACTCGACGTTTCTAAGGGTAAATCGGGGTCGCTGAGAACGCTAATGCTATCAGAATTGACATGTGATGCTTAAAATTTTGAGTTTTGCCAGAAAAGTGGGAAAAACCAGGTATGCTCAAGGGGGTCTTCGAACCTGTGACCCCAAATTTTTTTTTCATTTTTAGTTTAAGGCGCTGTTAAGGCGCCTGTTCGGCTTGTTAAGAAATATTTTGTCTTGTCCTACGCTAATTAAAAAGCAGCGCCGAAAACCACAAGTCTCGATATAAACTCATCTTTTTTTGAAAATAGTGTGTCATTATACCGAAACTCACGGCTCTTTTAGTATAAACTGCTGCGCTTTGCAAAAAAAGATCAACACAGTCAGAATTCTTGCGACTTCGCGGACTAGTCTAACTAAAGACAATAATCAATGGATTTCAAAAAATAATTTAAAATAGTCACACCCGAAGCGGGAAATCCCCCCTATAATTTGAGTCCTGGTCGGTAAATGGCATTTGGACGGGATAGACAAAAACCACAGGGGGACCAAGCGAAAATCGTGTTTTTGTGTATTTTTTATAAGTCGTTCTGCGTTTACAGAATTTTGTAATTCGATTTAGAAAAAAGTTATGAGCAGTTGAAATCGTCAGAAATTCTTGGGACACCTTGTATTCAGACATTTGAATTGCCGCCTAGGGAAAGACTTATTTGTTTATCGGCTAAATTCCACTGTTCTCATTGCTCGCTGGTGTAAGTTTGTATTATAACTTTTCTCGTATCCTGCATTCTACACCTTTCGCTGCACTTCACGATGACCGATTCCAAATATTTCACGACCACCAAAAAAGGTATGATGTTCATCAGGATTCAGTGGTAGCAAACATTGGTTTTTAGGTGAAATTTTTGAGTTGAAGACAGAGCTTAACTCTGAAAAGAAAGAAAAGAAGCGTGAAGCTGTCAAGAAAGTTATAGCCAGTATGACTGTGGGAAAGGATGTTAGGTCTGTTTTTCTTGTTGTTATCCATAAGTGTCATCAATTCCAATTTTTGTTTCAGTGCTCTATTTCCTGATGTAGTCAACTGTATGCAGACTGACAATGTTGAGCTCAAGGTTTGTAACTACTAATTTTAGCAATACTTGCAAAAATCCCAAGAGACAACAGGTAGGCTATTCGATGAAAAAGTGAAAATGAAAAATCCATATTTTATTGAAAAATCGTAGTTTTTGTGATTTTTTTCAGCCCTGGAGGTTTTCTTGATTTTCGAAGGTGCTACCGCATTTCTTCTAATAAACGATCATGCCCGTTTTTTTCCAATCACCTCCTAGGGCGCTCGTTTATTAGAGACTGCCCGACTATTAGAGACTGTTCGTTTATTAGAAGAAATACGGTATATTGAAGTGGCCTGTACACAGGGTATCGAAACGTACTTTTTAAAAAGAGTTGTACTTTTTTTTTGGAATCCCAAATCTTTTTTATTTATGAGTTTTTACTATCTTTTTTGCGCTTAAAAATCAATAAACACTGGATAAAATGTCATCTTTGACGAAAAATGACCAAATTGTACTTTTTTTGGCCAAATATACTTTCGAAAAAATTTTGAGTTCGCCACCCTGCCTGTACAGGATGTCTGCAAAAGAGTAAAATTTTTTGCCCTAACAAAGACTTCTTTTGCTGCAAAATTTTTCTTTCTGTAAAACGACTTTTCACGGCGAAAAAATAGGTGGAGCGGTTTTCACAGCAAAAAATCCTTTTACGGCAAGAAAAAGGTTTGCTCTATCGAAAAAATTGACCAGTTTTGAATTTTCAAATTTGTTGGAGATGATTTGTTTCTCCTTGACATAATTATCGTTTTTACGACTGTTGTCTCGCTGTCGTGCCGTTATAGCGGCGTCGAAACAGATTAGGTACGAAATTATGGCTAAAGGAAAATACAGCAAAGCTTTATTTTTTCTAAAAATTGTATTTTTTAGAAGCTGGTCTACCTCTACCTCATGAACTACGCAAAAAGTCAACCAGAACTGGCTATAATGGCTGTCAACACTTTTGTCAAAGTAGGTCTCATAGTCAAGCGTTTTGGTCGTTATAATGGTCTTATTATCAGGACTGTGAAGACCCAAATCCATTGATTCGTGCACTGGCCGTGAGAACTATGGGGTGAGATCACTTTTTTGGGGAAAATTTCGTTGATTACCCACTTTTCGATTTTCAGCTGCATTCGAGTGGACAAGATCACAGAATATTTGTGTGAACCACTGCGCAAATGCATGAAGGACGAAGATCCTTATGTTCGCAAAACAGCTGCTGTATGTGTGGCCAAACTGCACGACATCAATCCATCGTTGGTTGAGGACCAGGGCTTTGTGGAACTGCTGAGTGATCTGTTAAGCGACTCCAATCCCATGGTAAGTTATATTCCGCCGACTATTTTAGGTTTGCCAACTTCTAAAAAGCCAGACTGTCAAACGTGCTGACTTGGCAGTCTCCTTTTTTAAAAATTGATGCTATATTTTGAGGTATCGGGCAGGATGCCTCTATGCAAAAAATCCTTAGTACAGATTGGCCCTGTTCATAGTCGGGGTCAACTTTTAGGGTCAACTTTTTCTTAAATTCAAAAAATAGACCCTAGTATAGAATACGCCCCCCCAATTATGCCTTCTAAAACTTAAGTAAAGAGCACCCAAATACCGTATTTCTTCTAATTGCCGCACAGTCTCTAATTACCGCACACCCCTAACTTTAAAGACTTATATCTCCGAGCAGAGTGAATATTTTGCTGAGCTGTTTGATGCATTTTCTTAACTCCCACGAGCTCTACCGATTCTACTTTTCAGATCTTGGTTAAGCACCCGAAAATCTCTAAATCGAATTTGAAAATTTCCGATTTGCGGGTGATTGAAAAATAAGCGCACATGTGCGGCAATTAGAAGAAATACGGTATATGTTCCAGACCCCAGAAAAAGTGCGTAAAACACTTATTAGTCACAACTTCCATACGCTGCCCTACCCCTAAGCCTAAGGGCTAAGCCTAAACTTGTTGTTCCAAATGTCAACTTAGGGGTCAACATTTGCCAAACTTTTGCATAGACAAGATTTTATATTTCTGTTAATACCATCATGTAGAGCTCAAAAAATTGAGTGGGGATCACAAATATCAGATTTGGCACTTTAAACTAATCAATACATTAAAAGAACCATAATCGTTCGATTATAATAGCACACTTTTTTTTTTAAATTACAATGTGAAAAGTTCTAAAAATGTGACTTCGAAAAAGTAATCACACTATACCTATGGCTAACTATAAGAAAAAATTTTTACAGGTGGTGGCCAATGCAGTTGCAGCCATCACAGAGATCAACGAAACTCGCCCACTGATCGACATCAATCTGCAAACCGTCAACAAACTGTTGACAGCGCTGAACGAGTGCACAGAGTGGGGTCAGGTGTTCATTCTGGACGCGCTGGCCAATTACCAGCCCAAAGATGAGCGAGAGGCACAAAAGTAGGGTGGATATTGATGGATAATATATTAAAGTATGTGCATTTACAGCATTTGTGAGCGTATCAGTCCCCGTCTGGCACATGCAAATGCGGCAGTGGTCTTGTCCACTGTCAAGGTGCTCATGAAGCTGATCAATATTCTGCCGGAAAATTCCGACTTTATCACTCAACTGGTCAAAAAACTGGCCCCTCCCATGGTCACCCTACTCTCAGCCGAACCGGAAATCCAGTATGTGGCACTCAGGAATATTAACTTGATTGTGCAAAAGAGGTAATTGGGGAATTGAAAGAGGAATCTATAAATTAATTTTGAGCTGACTTTTTTCAGACCAGATATTTTGAAGCAGGAGATGAAGGTCTTCTTTGTCAAATACAATGACCCTATTTATGTAGGTGTTCAGTGCCAGATTTTAGTGCTATAGTTGGGATTGCAGGTGAAAATGGAGAAATTGGACATCATGATTCGATTGGCTCAACAGAGTAAATTTTTATAAACATTTTTATAGGCTAGTCTCTATATATCAGGCTATTATTTTCAAAATACAACCAACTTTCGATACAGCAGCATCTAAAATCTGACGGATGTGTTCACGCATTGCACAAAATCAAAGAAATTATACCCTTGATATAACGGCACTTTCGTTACCATGGTTACCATATTTCTTCTAATAGAGCGGCATGCCGCAGATTTTTGGATGAAAATCCAAAAAGTGGAATCGGTAGAGCTCGTATGAGTTAAAAATGCAAAAAAAACAGCTATGCAAAATATTTAATCTGGCTGAGATATAGGTCCTCAAAGTAGGGGGTGCCGCTGTATTAGAGGAAATACGGTATATGTGCACGGTGTGTCAAGAAATTTGCCCACTTTCGAAAGGCCATAACTTTTTTCCTGACATGAATTTGAAAATCTGTTTTCACCAGTCGACTCAGAATCGCGTGACAATTTTTTTGGTATATAACACTCAGAAAAAAAAATTTACCAAATTTTCGAAAATTTGCTTGGTCCCCCATACGGTTTTAAAATGTAAAAATTTTGAAAAATGCTCTTTTTCGCTAATTCACCCTGGTTTGATCGTAATAAACAGCCTAAATTTATTCCGCAACAATGTACCAACAAAACAACATACAGAGATTTAATTTCCATATGATTGTTCCACGCTTCTAATTAGCTTTGCAAGATGAAATGCCCTCTCCGAAGACTATCTTGCGAATTCTTCATGTGGGATTAAATTCATTTTCAACTCGGTCTTTATCTTGGTTACTCGATCAATTGATTCCTATGTACGCCGCCTTGAAAAATGCCTTGATGTGGAAGGTAGAAGCGTTGAACAATCATACGGAAATTAAATCTCTGTATGTTGTTTTGTTGGTACATTGTTGCGGAATAAATTTAGGCTGTTTATTACGATCAAACCAGGATGAATTAGCGAAAAAGAGCATTTTTCAAAATTTTTACATTTTAAAACCGTATGGGGGAACAAGCAAATTTTCGAAAATTGGGTAAATTTTTTTTCTGAGTGTTATATACCAAAAAGATTGTCACGCGATTCTGAGTCGACTGGTGAAAACAGATTTTCAAATTCATGTCAGGAAAAAAAGTTATGGCCTTTCGAAAGAGGGCAAATTTCTTGACACACCCTGTATTATCATATATCGACGTTTGACTATATCTATAACCAGTCGGAAAACGTTGATCAAAAGGGGCGAGTTAAGCTTTTTACTGCAAATTTAACCAATTTATTCATGTGTTGTAATAACAAAGGTGTGATTAGTTCACAAAAACTGTCACCATTGGTGTCCGAACCTGTGCTTTTCTTAAAAAAAATGAGTCGTCTTTTTGCTCATTTTATAAATGTATTTAGGTAACATTGCCCAAGTGCTCTCAGAATTGAAAGAGTAAGCCTAGCATTCATTTTAACCCTCGTAAAACATCTTCTTATTCTTGCCAGATATGCTGCCGAAGTTGACGTGGACTTTGTGCGCAAAGCAGTGCGAGCCATTGGCCGATGTGCCATCAAGGTGGAGCAAAGTGCAGAAAGGTGTGTGACCACTCTTCTGGACTTGATACAGACCAAAGTCAACTATGTGGTGCAGGAAGCTGTAGTGGTCATCAAAGTATTGATTTTAGACAATCTCTAGTTATCTTTTGTCGAATTGGAATTTTCAGGACATTTTCCGCAAATACCCCAACAAGTATGAAGGGATCATCTCAACCCTTTGTGAAAACCTGGACACCCTGGATGAGCCGGAGGCTAGAGCCTCAATGATCTGGATTATTGGCGAGTATGCTGAGCGAATTGACAACGCTGATGAGCTGCTGGAGTCTTTTGTGGATGGATTTCACGATGAAAACACCCAAGTCCAACTACAGGTACACTTCATTCTCTACATAAATTTTTAATAAATTTTTTTTATTGTTTATAACATGTCTGTAGCATTTCTCTTAAGTTTTTTCAAAAGAAATATGGGTCTTCAGGGTTGTACAAGTGTGCAAATAAAAAAACCGACGTTAATTATGCACCAACCCAATAGAATTTAAATTCAAAAGGCTTGAGTATAGAATCCCCCACACAGAGTGGTCAGATGGAAAAGATAACCTCATATTCGTGTTTCTCGACCCCGATTTCATTAGAAAGCGGCGTGTTTTTGGATTCTGAGCAAAAAAATTCGAACTACAGGGGTATCATGGTTTTTTAGTTAAAATTTCAAAATTTAAATTGGCGCCTTTTGAGTTTTTAAATGGGATAAGGGATGTGCTGGGAGGGGAAGGGAATAAAAGAGGGCCACTTTTATGGCAAAATGATAAAAAAAGATCATTGTATTTTTCGACTGTCCAACCATGCTTTTCAACAGCAAAAAGAGACTCTATATGCATTTTGGCCGTAACTTTTTTATTCACGATCTTTATACACGATCTTTTTTATTCGAAAGCTGACACTCTAAGCAATCGAATGACATTAAACTTGTTCATTTCGCTTATCGTTGTCGTTATTAAAAATGGGACTCAATAAAATTTTCAGTTTTCTTCTTTTAGTCATCGTCTACACTGCTCAAGAGAAGGCAAAGTGCGTCGAATTGTTCATATAAGAGGGCAAAATCTGTTGTGGTTCACTATCGGAGGGAGCTCGGGAGAAATGCGAAGGTGCCCGATCGCAACAGCATCCTCGATTGGTACAACAAGTTCAAAAGAGAAGGCAGCGTTGAGCGAAAACGGAAGGCTGGCAACAAGTTTGGCTTCCCTTTGCATCTCTCTTCTACTATTCTTTCTTGTTATTTTTGCTTTAGTGGGTTCGTGGATGAGAATTTTCCGCTGCGTTGGATGGGGTGAGGTACTCCGAATGCTCCTGCTCTGTTTGCCTGGCCGCCTTATTCGCCTGATTTGATTCCGTGCGTCCTCTTTATGTGGGGATGGATAAAGAGCCATGTCTACACAACGCCAATCGCTAACATGGCCGAACTCCGAACAAGAATTGAGCGTGCCTTCATCAGCCTATCGCCAGAAATGGTAAACGGAGCAATCGGAGTCTACCAAAGCCGCCTTCAATACTGCCTTGAAGTGAATGGGAAAAGCACCGAGCAAGAATATTAGTGAAAATGTGTTGTTATTGTTGTGTGATGTTCAAAAAAAGAGTTCTTAGAAAGTTTGGTGTCATTCGGTTGCCTAGAGTGTCAGCTTTCGAATAAAAAAGATCATGTCAAAATCATAAAAAATTAAAAAGTTATGGCCAAAACTCCTTCATGAGAAAAAATTGCCCCGCCCTGTATTTTAGTATCGTTTTTATGTTTGAGTATTCATTGTTATTTATATGACTATAGTGTTTGAAATAGTTCAAAAGTTTGAGGTTGGTCGAGGTACACCGACCAACCTCCAACTTTTGAGCTATTATATACATTTTCATTACTTTTTTAAAAATATTTTTCATGTAGAAGAAAGCTTCGTTCCTAAGCTATTATTTGTTAAAAAAAATCGTAAAAATGATACCAGAAAAAAACATCTCTGGTCACAAAAGAAGTTCAAAAAAGTCGACATCGACCAAGATTAAGGAATGTGAGAGAGGGGGTTTAGTTTTTGTCATTATATCCAAAAAATTTTTTCGTGTTTCAGTTGCTAACAGCTGTTGTCAAGCTCTTCCTCAAGCGGCCAAGTGACACTCAACAATTAGTGCAGCGAGTGCTTTCTCTGGCCACACAGTTAGTTCTTTTCTGCAATAACTATTTCAAAAATATTCTTGGTTCTACCGGAGAATCCGGTCTCATTTTTGCCTTGGTCCCCCTTGTTGTTTTTTTCCTTGGTCCCCCCTTTTTGCCTTGGTCGCCCTGTTGCTTTTTTTGCGATAGGGTAGGTTTTAGACAATCCAAAACAATAACAGGGAAGCAGGGCAAAAAGAAAAGGGGGACCAAGGAAAAAAAACAACAAGGGGGACCAAGGCAAAAATGGGACCGGATTCTCCGGTAGCATCATATTCTTTCAGGGACAGTGACAACCCAGACCTTCGCGATCGAGGCTACATCTACTGGAGACTGCTAAGTGCTGATCCAGCTGCTGCGAAAGAGGTACATTTATTGTACAATATCCAATTCATCAAATAATTTTAGGTAGTTTTGGCCGAGAAACCACTTATTTCGGAAGAGACAGATCTGCTGGAGCCATCTCTGTTAAGTCAACTGGTGTGTCACATTGGTTCTTTAGCATCTGTGTACCACAAACCGCCCAGCTCATTTGTGGATCCGATTCGCCAGCCTGTGCGTGCAGCCACCAATAACCACCCGTTAGTTGATTTATTTCTGGTGGGTCGATTGAAAATAACTATTTCGGGTTTCAGAAGTGTGCTCTCAGACAATTCTTTCAACCAACAACCTGCTGTTTCTAGTGCTTCTGCTGGTGGCTCTTCAGCACCTGGCACAGTAATCCCTGCTCATGACTCCATCATTGCCGACCTGCTCAGTCTCGACTTGACCGCTCCTTCACCCGGTAATTGCAGTTTTTAATGCTAATACAAAAATCAGGTAAAGAAAAGCTTTTATCAATCTATGCCACAAATATTCCTTTTGGAAGAAACGGTGCAATCTTTTGACACGACCTCATGCTATCTTAGCCTTGAATAGAACACGCAAAACCACCAATACTTTTTTATTTTATTTTGAGGCTCCACCACTTACCAACCTCCAGCCATGACCGGTGGGCTTGGCGCAGGTCTAGATGATTTGCTAGGTCTTGGACCTGACCTAAATAGCGGAGGTTCAAATTCCATGTTCGGAGGCGGTCCACCAATCACCAGTGCTCCCCTAGGCGACAACTTCTTGAGTGGGGCTCCACCGGCATCATTTACCCCTGCCAAGTCTGTGGTACAGAATGACATGTTCGGAGGTCTGACTGGTCTGACCACTCCCCAACCAACACTGACTGGCCGTGCAGCCAGTGGGTATGTGTCCCCACCTGAAGTCTACCTGGATGCTGTCAAAGGCAAGGGTCTGCAGATCGAGGGCTCTTTCAACAGAAGAGCTGGCATTATCTACATGGACATGACCTTCAGCAATAAAGCTATGTCACCACTTTCGCAATTTGCTATTCAATTCAACACTAATTCGTGGGTTTTTGTTTACGCCTTCAAAAGTCTGAATACTGCAAAATTCTTCTACTGAATTCCATATACAAAAAAACATTCCCGGGTAGTTATCATTTATCCGGGCCACATTTTCCAAAGCTCTAGCTATACTCCGGCGGGTCACGGTTAAAAATTTCCTTCAAAATTTGGAATGACTCGCGGGTCACGGTGCAAGAAAAACGAGTCAATTTTA
Source organism: Ditylenchus weischeri (assembly GCA_029231635.1). NCBI lineage: Eukaryota > Metazoa > Nematoda > Chromadorea > Rhabditida > Anguinidae > Ditylenchus > Ditylenchus weischeri. The sequence goes on from JAMRYI010000266.1 coordinate 89,534, forward strand.
TCGAGTGACCCGCAGGTCAGACTCACGGTGTGAAAGTGGCGGGTAAACATTTGACCTGTGACCCGCGGGAGTATAGCTAGAGCTTAAGAAAATTTGGCGCTACTAACAAACACCCCCTTCCCCCAAGAATCTGACCTACCAAAATCGCTGTAACTACCCTTTGGAACAACAAGTTTAGGCTTAGCCCTTAGGCTTAGGGGTAGGCCAGCGTATGGAAGTTATGACTAATAAATGTTTTACGCACATTTTCCGGGGTCTGGGACATATATTTGGGTAGTTTTTACTTAAGTTTAAAAAGGCAAAATCGTTCTGGGGGGAGTGTGGGGTCAAGGTACCCTCAACAACTGATTTACCAACAGAAATCAGATTTTAAAAAAATTGACTTTTTATAGGGAAAAGTAGGTGAAAACACCTTTTTATCGTGTTCAAAGTGTAGGAAATGCTTAAAAATGGTTAAAATGGCGTTTTGAAGAATTTCAAAAAGAATTTCATTGGGGGTATACCCGGTAGCGCCAAGTTTTCTTATTTTCAGCCTTCGGTCAAGCTTTCGGTTAATAGAAATGCAGTAAAAACATAAGCTTATATATTCTTAGAAAACGTGGCGCCGATATATTAGGTTAAGAACCCAGTTACGCATTTCACAACAGCTGCGGAACGCCTTTTAACAGGTAAACCGAGTAAAAATGGCTGTTACTGAATTACCCCCGGGGTGTTTTGAGGTGGCTTAAGATTATTTGAATAGTTTACGCTGGTTTGGGAATTTTAAGGGACTGTTATAAAAAAACTATTTTTCCCTTTAATTTTTTAGGTTAAAAAAAACCTTTCTTTGGTCTTTCTGTGCTTTGGCTAACATACCAACTTAAATTTTTGAGCAAAAACAAAGAAAAAATAGTAGTTGAATACTTTTCAAAATAAATTTGGGAGGGGGTTGCTCAACCTAATAAGTTGAGGGGTCAACTAAGTTGATCTCTAAAAAAGTTGAGGGGGCTCAACTCAGGGGTTAACTTTTGGGTTAAGCATTGAGGGTCAACTTTTTAGTTGACCCTCAACTGAAAGTTCAACTGAAACTGAAAGTTGAGGGTCAACTTTTTAGTTGACCCTCAACTGAAAGTTCAACTGAAACTGAAAGTTGAGGGTCAACTAAATTGACCCCGACTATGGACACTGCCTAAATCTATAAAATTTAGCGTAAATACCACCAAATACCACCAAACAAATAGGACACACATTTAAGCCTGTCCTAACATGCGCTGGCCTAAGCCCAAGACTTTACCTAATTAAAAAAAACTAAACTGAAAAGACGCAAAATTAAAAAAAAGGGGAACAAAAGTATCAACGAGGTTTCATTGCCCCTCTTATGCAAACGAGAATTTTTTATTTTATTGACTTATTTCTATAGTTGTTGTTTAGGTTTGGTCTTGTACCAGCTGAAGCACTAAGTGTGTCTACAATTCCAGCCAACCAAAGTGCTGCTGTGTCCCTGCCATGTCGCACCAATGGTAATCAGGCATCTTTAATGCACAATAAATTAGTCAAAAAAAACCAAAAATGCAAAAATATTTTTTGCCTACTACTACTTGACAAGGGACCACAGGCGCCTATCGGCGCCTCTATAGTATTTCGAAATTTCAATGAGGGGCTATGACTTCATTCATAAAAATAGGTATATCCCCTATTAGAACTCTTTTTTTTCGCCTGTTCTTTTTTTAAAACGAAAGCTGACATTCTGGGGAACACGATGGTATTAGCGACAAAAGTGATTTTTCTATCTACGACCCGTTCTGGACTTCGAAGTAAAAAAGCGTTAAAACACCCACCCACCCACACATGCCAAATACTATATAAGACTAGCTCGGGGGGCCCGCCTGTCGGCGGACCACCCTCGCCTTGGTCAAGGTAAAAAATGTAACTTTTGAAAAATGATACAATTGAAAAATTTAAAAAAACAATAAAAAAAATATACTCACGCAAAACATCAAAGAGTTTCTCATAACTGACAAACCGATTTTTCCCTGGCAGACTTTCTTTCTCTTTTGGCACAGTAATTTACTCCTACCAAACCTACGCACTCTCCTGCCTTATTTGCCCGCTCTTTTGTCTGGGGTAGGCGGACCATGAGAGAAATGAAAAAAACAAAATCAAGAATTAACATTTCGGAAAAAAAAATCGGAAAAAGAATCACAGTGAATCTATTACTATCTTATCAAATTTCGGGCACCATCCGTTACTGTTTCGAAGAATCTTAATTTCCTCGTAAAAAGTCATTTTTGTTTGCTGACAGTCTCACTTACTCACTTGCCACACCTAACCCTACTTTTGACCAATCTGTCAATTTCTCGGCACATATGTCCATTCTCCTCATGTACGTACATATATTTTTTCCCACCGGACTATTCTCTAGGCCCAAACGATATTGTCATCTGTTGAAAATATCGTTAATAACAATTTACTAATACAAATTCAAAAAAATCTTTCTGTCGAAAAAGTGATATTTGTGGGCGATGATCTGACTTATTTGATCAATCAAATTTATCCAAGTTTACACTCATCATGTAGCCTCACATGGGCAGAATTGCACTATGCTTTTCTTTTTTCAAGTTTTGATAAAAAAAAGAAAATTTTCGATTTTAAAAAAATTGATATCATCCTTCATAAAACTTAGTTAATAACGGTGTTCACATCTGTCGAAAATATCGTTAGCAACAATGTTTGCTTAAACTACTCACTCTCTTGGCACACCTCTTTTCTCTCCTGGTCACCCTCTTGACTCTTCAGGGGCCCTTCTCATTCCACTCATTCTCTTGACTAACCTACCTACTCGCATATATCTCTGATCAGTCTATCGGTGAGCCTACGTAATTCAAGATACTTCTCACTTTCCATCTACACTTATGTAGTACTATATAGAAGTTTCGAACCACTACTCACTCTCTGGTACCTCTACTTACTCCCATGGCACCCCTACCTACTAACTGGGATGGCTACTCACTCCTTCGGCATGCCAAAAAAAATCAAACACAAAAGACAAAATAATAAACAAAAAATACAACTTTCCTCTTGAGACAAAAACAATAAAAATTTAAATTCAAAATAAAGTGCCAAATTTCGAATTTCTTCTAAATAACCACCTCCATAAAATCGCAAATACCCCCGGGTTCCGGTCCTCGTATCGAACCGATCTTTTTTTTAAAAGAAAGCTGAGATTTCGGGCTACATTTTAAGAGTGGGGCAAAAATTTCCACTCACAACAGCTCGGAGATTTTGACTCTGGAACAAAAAAAACGACAATTTGCTCACTAAAACCCAAAAATTGAAACCAAAAAAAATCTCAAAACCGAAATCCACAACAGCCATTCTACTCCTGAGATTCCAAGCTTCAATTTAAAAAAAAATCGACAAAAAAACCAAACAAAAACATATCAAACTAACCCAAAACATCAATTGTCCGCAGACAAACAAAACATCTCTAATACTATATAGGAGATATAGATCTCATATGGCTCAGAGTCTTAGCGCAAAAATTGTCGTCATTCGTTAGAATGTATGGTAAAATTGAAATTCTTACGATTTCGTTAATAGGCTAAAAACGGACATATCTTCAAAAATCTAGGTGAAAAGTGTTGGACCAAGCAGGGAAATTACCTTCTATAGAGTGACGAAAAATAATATAGAAATTTAGGCTCTACACATATTTTTCAACTACCAATTCTACAACGGCCGTGTGTTTTACTTTTTGGAGTTTTTGTCCATTTTTTGTTCGACGTCAAGCAAGTTATATGTCATTCGAAAGCTAACATTCTAAAATAAATTTGTCGCAAGCTTCGGCTCGTGGATTTCAACTTTTTGACTAGACGGGCCACGAAAGACCGTGAAAATCGTGTTTTTGGTCATTTTCAACGGTCTTTCGCGGCCCGTCTATTGAAAAAGTTGAAATCTGTTGCCTAAAGCTTGCAAAGAAGCTAGTCCTGAATGTTAGCTTTTGAATGGCATATAACTTGCCTGACGTTGAACAAAAAAAGATGTACAAAAAACCCCAAAAAGTTAACCACTGTGCGGTTGAAGAATTGGTAGTTGAAGAATATATGTACCGGGTGGGCAAAGAAATTCCCAGCATTTCAAATGCTCATAACTTTTGGTAGACGTTGAATTTCGACAAACGGTTTTCGGTAATAGTCCTAGAAAAAATATACATTTTGTTTGGTATGCAATGTCAAAAACACGATTTTTGCTTCGTCCCCCTGTGGTTCCTGGTCTGTGGATGGCCTCTGGATGGGGTACCAAGCGAAAATCGTGTTTTTGACTTTATATCTATTTTATTTTTATTTATTTATTTATTGTTTACGCAACTAAAAAATACAAAAATACATATTTCCTTAAAAGAATTACAATACAGAAGCATTTAGATCACATTCTTTGAGTTTTTTCCTGAACAGCATTATAGTAGGGGAAGCAACAATTTCAGCTGGAAGAGCATAATAAATTTTAGGTGTCCGAACAAAGAAAGAGTGGAATCGGAAATCTGATTTAGAGAAGGGTACAATAGCTTTATGTTGTCGGAAGTTATAGAATGACTGAAGAGACGGAATATCTAGATTAATATCGATTTTTTTTCAAAATTTTTTTGTGGTAGAAAATAAGGTCAGCTTTAAGTCGTCTTTTTTGAAGAGTTTCCATTTTAAATAATCGTAAGAGCTTTTCATAATGAGGTTTATCAGGATATTTATTCCTAAGTGACCTGAAGTATATTTGATTAAGGGCAATTTTCTGAATCCGCTCTATTTTCTTAATGTCCTATATACCAAACAAAATGTACAGGGTGCACCGATTTTTTTCGCACGTATTTGTTTTGGCCATAACTTTTTTGTTTTTCATGATTTTGACGTAATTTTTTTTTAAAGAAAGCTGAGACTCTAGGCAACCGAACCGTACCAAATTTGTTTATGTTTGTTTGTCGTACACACTAAAAATTGTGATTAAGGAAAAGGTCTAGTTTTTCTTTTTTTCTTTTCTTCTTGAAGCTTCAAGTGCATCAAGAGCTCAAACAAATCGATCGAGACAAGCGAGTGGAGCACGCTATCACAATGCTGGATCTTCTGGAGAATTCTCATTTCCTGGACAACGTTATGTTTTCGGACGAGGCGCACTTTCATCAACATGGATCGGTGAACAAGTAAGACTATCGCTATTAGGAATATGAGTGAAAAGAGTTGTTTATTTTGACTGTTGTCACAAAGTGGTGTTCAAATAAACTTTTTTTGTCAATGTTTGATACGGTTCGGTTGCCTAGAGTCTCAGCTTTCTTTTAAAAAAAAATTACGTCAAAATCATGAAAAAAAAAAGTTATGGCCAAAACAAATACGTGCGAAAAAATTGGCGCACCCTGTATATTTTTTCTAGGACTATTGCCGAAAACCGTTTGTCGAAATTCGACGTCTACCAAAAGTTATGAGTATTTGAAATGCTGAAAATTTCTTTGCCCACCCGGTAGAGCCGAAATTAACTGTATCGACTTATTTAACACAAAGCAATGGTAAACAAGGAAAAAAAGCAAAAATTTTATTTATGCATATGATTTTTTACAGGAGCTGTGCAGCAAATGCAGCCATTGAATAATCTCCAGGTTTTTTTCATCATATTACTAGCTCCAATATTTTAATAAAATATTCCTGTGTTAGGTGGCTATCAAAGACAATGTAGATGTGTTCTACTTCGCGGTCAATGTGCCCCTCTACGTCTACTTCGAGGAGAACGGCCAGATGGACAAACGCGACTTTCTGCAATTGTGGAAGGAGATCCCGGAGCAGAATGAGGTGCAGTTCACAATCACCAACACACACAGCTTGTCTGCTGGTATGCCTAACTATTACAACTAAATCTAATATATTAAATTTGTGTGTGCATTACAGATGACATCTGCAGCAAACTGCAGCAGAACAACGTGTTCACGGTAGCCAGGAGGAATGTGGATGGTCAAGAATTATTGTACCACTCCATCAAGTATGTCAACCAGATATTCATCTTGTCCGAGCTCAAAATGCAACAGAACAACTCCACTTTGACGGTTAGTTGACTTCAGAAATTTTTTGTTGGGCGTCTTTGTAGTGCGAGACGTGGATAATTAGACTGAAATTCAGTTTATTGTTTATTTTCAAAAAGGGCGAAATCATGATTTTCGGAACTCATTCACGAAGCTCAAATAAAAATGACTACTTTTGGCGAAAGTCAAAATCAGTTTCAGTCAAAAAAAGCACCAAAAACATCATTAGATGGCCCTGCTGAGGGCTTTTCAAATTGCCCGAAAAGGTGCATTTTGAGTTTGAAACAAATTGAAAATGAAAAAATCCTGGAAATTTGACTAGAAAAATGAGTTCAAGATTCAAAAGGGCTTCTAGTTTTCACTGGTCCCCAACCTTGTAAAAAGCCCTTCCGACTTTGTAGAGGAGATCCTACATTTTGGTCTAAAAATAGTTGGTATTAAATAAACCTGTTAAATAAACCTCAACATTCTCATGCAAAAATAAGTTTTATGTAACTTTTGCCTTGTATTTGACGTAAAATCTAGACTTTCGTCGGACCTGTACTCAAATGTTTGTAGGAAAAGATCAAAATCTGATATTTATGACCTACGTCTACTTTTCAATTTGACGTCGAACGGGCTAATAAAAAAAATTCGCATGAAAATTGAAAAATCGGTGGTGTCCACCAGAGCTGTTAATCTCTCCGAGGGGAGGTTTAACCTCCACCTTCCACCTCCGGGCCCGAAGTTCGGAAGTGGAGGGGGAGGTGAAAAAATTTTGGGGTGGAGGGTTGGAGGTGGAAGGGGAGGTGAAATTTTTTAGGGTATGGAGGGTGGAGGTGGAAGGGGAGGGTGATGAAAAATCACCTCCGGCAACCTCCGGCTGGTACTATCAAAAACAGAACTCAAAACTAACTCATCCCGTGATGAGTTAGAGCCTTTCGCCATCTGTTTTGCTGACCAAATTTGTATACTTCTTTCTCATGCCTTTCATTTTTCTCATACCTCTCCCCGCTATCCATCTCATCTATCTAAACGACAAATACTTTTAGAAGCCATGGAAACCACTCCGGCGTTCAACATTCTCATAATTTTCGGGACGTCTGAGTCGGTTGTTCAATAAATCGACGATCAACACTGGTGGCCACAAGTCCTCTACGGGTCCGAAGCTGGTGAAAAGGAAGGTTCTCATCTCATTCAATTCTAAGTTTGTCTCTCTCTGATATTTGTGTTTGTTTGCTTGAATAAATTGCAATATCCAATAATGTGATTTGAGTGCGAATGTTTAGAGGAGGTGAAATGGAGGTTTTATAAACCTCCCCTCCTGGAAGGTAGAGGTGAAAGGGGAAGTGAAATTTTTTTGGGGTGGAGGTTCGGAGGGGGAAGTGGAGGTTGGTTTTAGGCGGTTAACAGCTCTGGTGTCTACTGGTGGGGTTGAACTTGCGACCTAAAAGAAAACAGCCTTTTTCCTATGTACCGCATTTCCTCTAATAAGCGCGCATGCGCACTTATTTCTCGAACCTCCAAAAATTGGAAAAATTTGAATTCGATCTTAAGATTTTCGGGTGCTTAACCAAAATCTAAAAAGTGGAATCAGTAGAGCTCGTGGAAGTTAAGAAAATGCAATAAACAGCTTTGCAAAATATTTTCTCTGAGCCGAGATATATTGGGTTGTCTCATAATTAATGAAACTTTTTCGTTTTGAAGCCTAATTCCCACTTCTGCGGCCAAATGTCGATGCCTCGCTCATAAAATTCTGGTGGCGGCCGGAAAAGAAAGATTCCATCATCTTCCACTAAGACAATGCAAGGCCTCATATCCGCGCTGACGTCCTCCAAGCAATACAAGACTTTGTCTGGGAACTGCTGCCTCATCCACCCTACTCGCCTACTGAAGCGCCTACCGATTACCATTTGAATCGTTCGCTCAGCAACTGGCAACGCGGGAAGGTTTACAGAACATTTAACGAAGTTGCCGATGACGTGAAAGCTTGGATTGCATCAAAGACACCAGGATTTTATGAGCGAGGCATCGACATTTGGCCGCAGAAGTGGGAATTAGGCTTCGAGTAAGACGGCGAATATCCGCCTGATGAATAACTGTTGAATGTTTGTTGACAAATAAAGTGTTTTGGTTAAATGCACGACAAATCGAAAAAGTCTCATTAATTATGAGACAACCCAATACGCTTATTAGAGGAAATACGGTATGTACAATTTTTTTTTGAAAGTTGTGTAAAAGTAACTAAGAGGGTTAAACGGAAACGGATTTTGCATAAATCACATTTGCAGCTGTCTCTCAAGTCTCGCTACCTGCCGTTCATAGCCAACATCAACGACATCTACCAGACCATCCTGTCTAGCCAATAAATGCACACATGCCCTGCCATCTGTCTAGCCTATATCACTAAAACCAAGAGTTGTGTGTCTCAAGCAAATGAATTGTGTTGTCTTAATTCGTTGTGGTTATTATTAAATATGTGGCTACGAATAAATAATTTATTTCTACAATTCAAACAAAAGTTTTCACTGGAAATGAGTGAAAAATTAATTTTCTTGTCGGAAGAAATGATGCTGATACAGTCAAACCTTGCGGCCCTATTCACCTTTAGGTCCCCCTTTTTTTTTCCCTTGGTCCCCCCTTTGGTTTTTTTTAAATTTTTTTTTGTCTCGAAGAGAACTCTGCTACGTCTTTCATCTTACATTTTTTTATTGTTTTTTCATTATTAGTTTCATGTTTTCGTTCATTGTAATTACACGGGCTCATCTGGGGGGTGGTTCGAGTCGAGTCCATAAAAAGATATCCGCTTGGGTTGCTTGGTCGATGACTGATTGTAATTTGTAGTGACATTCTATAACCTAAGCGGATGTTTTCTTGGTTCACTTGGATATCTAACTGGTGGTCCAAAAGTTCTTGGTGAGTCATCTAGCTCATTTCAATAACAATTTTGACTCTACCGGAGTGTACCCCCCACCTCCAAATAAAATTTTTTTGAACTCCTTCCAAACACCATTTTAACCATTTTTAAGCATTTCCTACACGTTAAACACGATAAAAAGGTGTTTTCACCTGCTGTTCTTTATAAAATGTCAATTTTCAGAGAAATCTTTTTAGGATAAATGACTATTTTTAAGGTATTCTACCCTGTTTTGGTCACTGGAGCGAGGCAAAAAGAGCCTTTATATGCATTTTATGATCAAGAGTCTTGCTTCAAATGATGACTAAGGTGAGTGAGTGCGCGCATCTCTAACTTACTTACTTATTTATAAATTCTTTGAGGACATTTGACTAACTTTGCAAACAATAAATCTAGATCATTCGTTTGTTTCACTTTCATGATCTTCCTCATCACTTGTGGGCACACTCCATTCGTAGTCAGAACCATTTTTTGGTTGATTGTCGTCCTCTTCAATGATGATGAAAAAACTCAATATTTTTAAAAAATTGACTTTTTATAGGGAAAAGTAGGTGAAAACACCCTTTTACGTGTAGGAAATGCTTAAAAATGGTTAAAATGGTGTTTTGAAGGAGTTCAAAAAAATTTCAGTATTTTCAATTCAAAATTTCAATATCAGATAACTAGGGACAGCAGGCGCCTATCGGCGCCTATATCGTATTTTGAAATTCAAATATAAATCCACTTTTCACTTTAAAGGGCAAAATCTCAATTTTTTCACAACAATCTTCAAATCTGATTGCGAAAGGTCCTCCGCCATTGAAAGAGCTTTCGAATGAGCATAAACATGCAAATAAAAATATTACACTAAAAAAAGTTTTTCCTTGTGACCAAACATGTACTCAAATTGGCGACAGACGTTCGCCGTCCCAAATACTATATGGAGATTATCTCAAGATTCAACAGCTTTCCATTGAAAATTAGAGTTACAAAAGTAAATTTATTCAGATTCACCTTCCAAAACAATATTGAGGTCAAACAATACATTTCGCAAATAGGACTCTTCAAAAAGTTTCTTCAAAATAACTGGACGATTGTTGATCGATGCAAACCTTCTTTCATCGCTGTTAACTTTTCGGTGAAGAGATTCCATCGATTGCTAAGACAGAAGCCCCCAAAATTTGTGTAGTCCAACAAATTCGCCAACATGAGAACAGAGTATGTGGCACTTAGGAGTCACGGAAACGTCTGGAAAGTTTTCCTTAATAATCAAATTTTGTAAATAAGTCACTATGAAAAATATGGACGATCATACCCTGAGGCACAAGAAAAAAGTATGTTTCCATTCACCAAACATGGCAATTCGCTCATTCGAAAGAAAAGTCGCTTCTGCCATTGACTGAATCTGCCCAAGCAATGTGAGGCGTGTTTCGTAGGCTGCATGTTTTTCACTGAAGGCAACTTCTTGGTGCTTCCTTGGTAGATCGAAACAATCTGGTCAGTCCTCGAGGTTGACGATCTTCTAGCTAATGAATGCAATGGTTTTCGGGGAGTCTAAACCAGCACGATAAGTTAAGGTAAGAGTGACACGAGTTATTTAATCATACCAATTCTTTTTTCTTTGGCTCAACAAGGCGATTCAGAAGCATTTCTCTGTCCCTTGCGAGCTTGGCAATGACATCACATTGGCAATGACTTGGAAGCTGGCTGTAGTCCGTTTCGGCACACTGCTACCTAAAAAGCTTGTTGTTATGCGTTCAGATTTTTTATTTTAACTCACTTCTTGACAGAGACCCTTCTGTTGCACATTCCTTTGGTTGGCTTCGCAATTTTTCCCTTGGCTCATTACGCTTGCCTGGAATTAAAGTAAACATTTGATGAGAAGTACACAAAAACTAAATCTACAAACTTGTGTTTTGAGCAGCCTTTATGCTCTTTTTTAGTACTTAGCTCGTTCCACCTTCTTTTAACTGCATTCTGCCTCTTAGCCGAGAGTTCTGCTTTTGATTCAGCGGGGGTGGAGACCATCTTTAGCTCTGAAAAAACACTGAATTTATTTTTGTATGAGACACGCCAATTTTGTATTTTTTGAGCTTTTCTTTACGCCAAAAGAAAGCCCACAATCCCTTCTATCTTAATGACCAGACCAATTTTTGCAGAGTCAGAATTTTTTAAACTAGAGACCGTTTGAAGCAAACAAGTGGCATTTTTCCGAGTAAAAATTGGGGTTTTTGCGTTTTCTGTCTAACTTTTGTATAAAACACCTTAAATTTGTATTTTTTGTATACATCCTTGGTAGCAAAATGCAGCAAATTGACTCCTCTATCGACTCTTCGGTTTTGTTTGAGAAAAATTAGGCAGAAGAACTTGGCGGGATCTCAATCAAATCAATAAGGCAAAGAAATTTCTTCGAAAATTTTCAAAGAAATTGCTTGTGGTTTTGAAATTTTACGTGTTTTATGGGCAAGTGATGGCTCATTCGGAAGCTCTTAATGCGAGGAATATTTTGGCTATAAGCATGCAGAAGCAAAAAAAAAGAAAAACAGGTCAGAGGCATGAAACAAAAAGAGGTCTCAAATCGACCATTTTTAATAGTTTTTTGACGCCAATTTCCCCAATACACTAAGATTCAAATTTTGAAAGGGTGTGTAGAGCTCAAAAAATTGAGTGGGGATCACAAATATCAGATTTGGCACTTTCTCCTCAAAAAATTGATATTTTAGCACTTTTGAAAAAAATTGACCCCTAAAAAGTTGAAGGCTCAACTCGACTTTGCCTACAGTCAATGTAACAGTCAAATTTTGGATTTGAAAAAGCACCTGACTATAAATCACCCAATCACCTACCACTTTTAATGTTTGGATTAAGGACTGTCGAAGTTCCAACTAATTTGCAATTAGATATCAATTCTAATTTGATGCATCCGCCTCTCAATAAACTGGCACCCCAATAAATTCATTCATTCAGCAAAAAAGTGGACAATTTGGATTTGAGTTTTGAGTCGCGCCAACTATTGGAACAGTTAGGGAACGTCCATAAATTATGTCAGACTGACAGGCCATTTTTGGGACCGCCCACCCCCTGTCAGAACATGTCAGAATGGGCTTGACCCACCCCCTTATTGAAATCTGACAATTTTCTGATACAACTATGTGACCCAAAATTTATTTCTGCACATTTTTTTTGAAGTTTAAAACCTTAAAAATGATAGTGTAAAATAACAGAAGCCTTTATTATATGTTAATTGCATGTTTTTAAGTAAGCCATGATGGGAAAATTCAATATTTATTTTCAAATTTATGTATTAGAATATATCCATCTATATATTTTATATGACAAAATAATTTAAAATTTTAGAAATCTAACTTAAATTCTTAAAAACTTAAAAATTTGCGGAGAAATCTGACATTCCTGTCAGAAAAAAGGTCTTCTACCCACCACCCCCCCCCTTTGTCAGATTTTGTCAGATTGGCATGGGACACACCCTCCCCCCCAACCCCCTGTCAGTCTGACATAATTTATGGATGTTCCTTTATGAGCCAGCACCAAAAATTTTAAGTAAAGGCGCTCGGAGCTGGCGCTTTTCTTCTTTGAAAGTCCGGCGCTAACGACATTTTTTATGAACAACACTTGTCGCTTACCCACAAATTTAAAAGAAAATAACTTTTTTTCAAATTGTATCTTAATAAGAAAAACTCCCTGAAAAATACCTTAGACTTATGAGTACTTGTGCATTTCGTTTCGCGCAGTAACCATAAAGTTTGAACCAAATTCCACAAGGTCATTTACTACCACATGGAGTCACTCATTCAACAATCTTTTATTGTGAAATATTTATTGATCACACTTTTTCAAATGTCGTATAAAGTACTTCTTAGTTATTTATTTCATATTCAAATCAGCCTAGTGATTTGCCTCAACTACCAAAGAGGTCTACCGACAAACTATGGTCATAGACGTATCTTCCCACCCAAAATTATACATCCACTCTACGACAATGAGGTGGTCCACGGTAAGTTGAATTATTTTCATTTTTTTCAAGTCATTTTTATAAAAAAAGATCTAAATTTGGCTGGTATAAAGGCTTTTGGTGTTTTTTCAGTTGATTCTTTTGAATTCTTGCCTATTTTAATTTTTTGAAGTTGAAGACCTTTGATTTTTTTTTAACTTAGGTGACACCCTAGGCGCAGAGTATGCCTCCTTGCTATAATGAGCTGAAACATGTGCTCCCAACCAGAGACGCATCCGGAATTTTTTTTTCGGTGAGAGATGGCTGAGAGGGGGTCTATTGGGAGATAATTATTGGGTTGTCGCATAAGTTCGTAGCGTTTTTTCTGATAAGACATTTTATCGCTGATGAGTTACGATAAAATGCGGTTTGATATACCATTTAGTAGCTCTCATTCTTCTCTATTCGATAGTTCTTTTCATTTTGCCGTTATCCTATAAAAAGTTCTATTTTTAGGCTTAAACAATGGAGTGTCAAGTTGAGAAAAATGTGCATTTCCGACATGTTCTTCTTTTTGCTTTCAATCAAGGAACCAAGGCTGCTGAGATTGCAAGAAGTATTCGTAGCGTCTACGGAGAAGATTCTATTGGGGATTCCACTGCTCGCAAATGGTTCGCACGTTTTAAGGATGGGAATTTTAATTTGGATGACGCCCCACGATCTGGTCGAATATGCAAATTGCCAGAAAGATGGGAGGAAGTCGTAAACAGTGAAGGAGAATATATTATTGATTGACTTGTATTGTTGTTTTTGCACAATAAATTATATTGAATTTGGACATGTGATAGCTTGTTTTGAAGATCAGAGAATGGGCTACAAAATGGTTTATAACATATCAATTAGTATCCATGCTAACTGACCTTAAACGCTTGTTTAAAAAAAACACTACGAACTTATGCGACAACCCAATAGTTCAAAAAAATGCCATAGTTCCCCTTTATGCAATTTTGGAAAAAGAGTTGGGAGGAGATTGAGGCCGGTTAGACCACCTCCTCCTGGACACGTCCCTGCCTTCAACTGGTAAACCAACAACAAAAAAAGGTGTCGCAAAACCATAACCGATTATCCACCGATTTATCCCACTTTAATTTAGAAAAGCTATCTTTGCCTTTTAAAATAAAAAGATTATTATTTAGGTTATGTAAAAAATGCTTGATAAGCCTGCTCCTGCAACGGGTGGGGGGTTGGGGATGAACGGGACAAATACCAGTACATTTTCTAAAAAAGTACATTTTCACTTTTTTTGAAGGAAAAAAGTTATTTAATCTAGTGTTTATTGACATTTTGAAGCAAAAAAGGACTTCAAAAATATTTGGGGTCCTGAAATAAGTACAAATTTTGGCGCTAGTGAAGAATAGGGTTCCAAAAATCAGCTTGGTCCCCCCTGTTGTTTTATTTGTAAAAACAAGAGGGGGACCAAGCTGATTTTTGGAACCCTATTCTTCACTACAGCCCAAATTTTTTCAAGAAGTACAATCCCCATCCCTGCCTCATAACGGGTAACCGGTTCCGGTTTTTTAGATAGAAATTTTCCAGTTTTTCGGTTATCGGTTTGGGTAACCGAAGATCTCTGTTACCCGCCAACGCTAGCCTATATAGAAAATTGACTGTATAAATGTTAAAAAGTATGTATTTCAATGAACTTTTGTCCAGTGACTCCAATCAAAGCAGTAGCTGTGTTCCATCCACCACATAATATGTTCGAAAAGGGTGGTTTCTGGAGTCTAGGCCTAGCCCATGGCACAGTTCAATTCCACCAACCCAACTATCCCAATCAACAGGCCACACTTGTGCATATCCAACTGCAAATGGCTGAAGCGAAAGAATATGTCAGGAAATATAGGTTGGAGGTGTTGTTTGAAGGCAAGCTTGATGCCCATTACTGCCTGCAAGGCATGCGATATGTGCAGGTCACTGATTTCGAGGCAAGTTTTTGGGTTGTATTACAGAAAATAGATTTTGAGCAATTATTTTAATGAAAAATTTAATAAACTTTTGAAAAGTATTATGTGAACATGAAATTTGTCAGTTTTTTATAAGAGAAAAAATGACTTGCAACTGACACGGGAAAATTTCTAATTTTAAAAGCCAATATCTCGGCGCAGTCGCTCCCGTAGCCGATTTTGCGAACGGTTTCGTGCCCAGCTCGTTCAGGGCTATCTTTTGGTATATAAGGTTTTTTGATAGGCCACGGGGCGGTCGTGCCTTTCCCGTGTGAGATATTAATGGGTCAAAATAAAAATTCTATACTGGCTGTCCAGATTAGCCATTATAGTTTGTTGGAGGGAACTTATTTAATTCGGAGGTGGGTTTTTCGTAAATCATGTTTTAATGTCTATGAAGTAACCAGAGTTTTCATTGATCCGGTTTTTTGCCATTGATCTGATCCGAGGTATCAATGACACCTGGATCAATGATAATTGATAAAAAAAAATCGCCAAAATTCGATTGATCTGATCTGATCCGGCCCCAAATTTTTGGCCACTGATCTGATCCGGCTATCAATGATCCAAACTATCATTGATACCGCTATCAGATCAGATCACATCAGATCAGTGAAATCCGGATCAATGAAAACTGTGGAAGTAACTTTATACTCTAAAACTGATAAAAACGTTGTTCTAATTAAAAAGAGAGCAAAACTTTTTTTGTCACAGATTTACTCATTTCTGTCACAAATTTTTCTTGCATGTGTTACTGTTGTGATTCTCGTGCTTTCTTTTTTTCTTGTGCATTATTTGTGTAATTTATATGTGAACTAGCAGAAATGCAAGGACTGGAACTCGTAATTGAGTAACATGAATCGCCGAAGCGTGGGAAAGCTACGAAATTCAAGCAGCTGGCTGTCTACGAGGGCAAGGATCTTTTCAATGCTTGGAGCCAATTATCCAACTAAGAGTTGGATAATTGGAAGCTGTAAGTATGTGTAAGGATCAATTGTAAGCTTATATATTATTTCAGTCATCAGTCAAGAGATCTGGATAAGAACAAGACAGAGGAATACATGTGCAAGTACACTAGACTGAACAATTACGGCTGTCGTAGGAAGCTGAACAGAGGAGGCCACATGATTCAGGAAAATAATCGTGCAGAAAAGCTATTGAGTTCACGACAACAAATTTAACAAGCTAGTCATTCTGAATGAAAGCGCCAAGAAGATCGTCGTGAAGATAAGACTCTGTCAGCTATGCAAATATAAGACAAAATTCAGGTACTTCACTTTTATTTTTCTCAAGTATCCATCTGTATCTATCTATTACAGGCTAGCTATCGTCTCGATCATCACCTTCTTCGCCAAGTAGCAAGCAAATTGAAAATTGCAATTGCAAGATCACCCACGAATGCTACAAGTAGATGGTACTCACAAAACAAATTGACTTGGATTTCCCTGTTCTGGTATATTTTCGTAAATTTTTGCCTTTACTGTGATTCTTTTAGTTAAGCGGCTTCTCTGACTCAAATGGGAAAATTTTTCGCGACATTCATGGCTTTGGTTTTACGTGAAACTACTTGGCCTTACAAGTGCTTCCTGTCGGCAATTGCAAGCCTTGGCTATGCTCCTGAACTTGTGATGGGCAATGGTGATGCGAAAATTTCAGCAGGTAAATTTTCATTCCGCTATTTGTTATTGTCTGATTTTTGCAAGGTTTGTAGCCTTTTTTATTGCCTAAGTTAGCAACAAATTTTTGGCTAAAAGATGTTTGGTTCAAGAATGGGCTCGCAAATATAAAATTAATTCTCAAGCACTGGTTGCATGTCGCTATTTCGAGTCTCAGTGGTTAATCGGCGGGCTGTCGACATGGTATGAAGGCTACTCCGAATTTGTCTCAACTAATAACGGATTGGAGTCAAGGAATGTTGTGCTTAAGAAACTTACGATGGCTTTGATGCATTCACTGAATGTACTGAGCGAACGCGAACTTTGTTTAATGCCAAAACCCGCTTGGTCCTTCTGTGGTCTGGGTCCTGGTCTGTGGAAAACCTCTGGATGGGCAAGGCCCAACCCCAAGAGAGACCAATGAAAAATCGTATTTTTGACATTATACACCAAAAAAAATATTGTCGGTGAGAAAATTTGTTGGCGAAAACAGAATTTCGAACATTTCCCTAGAAAAAAGTTACGGCTATTTTAAAACTCTAAGATTTCATGATACACTCCGTACATTTTTTTGTCGTCGCTAGTCCTTGCTCATATATTCACAAGATTCCAGCTGCCTGCGAATGAAACCAGTCACTACGAATCACTGAAAACCAATGAGCTAAGTGTGACTAATGAATGGGAAGGCATAATTGGAAGAACTCTGCGAATAGTTTGCATTAACTGTAGACTAGGCATGGATTATTTGGGTGGTTGTGCAATCATTGCTCGTTCTGGTAATGGAATATTTTATTTACAGGGTGGTCCAAATTTTTCCCCGGTTTTGTTTTGCCCATAACTTTTCAAATTTTCGATATGGCGCTTCTTGGATATACCCTCCCCCCAATCAATTTTTTTAAAAGTGTTCCCAAACACCCTACATTGACCCCCCTAAAATCGCTTCAGAAGCTCGAAAAAGACATTTTGTTTGAGTTTTGGTCAATAAGTTTTGGAATTACTTAAAAGTACCTTATTAAAGCAATTTTATACTAATAAACGGAAAAAAACCGTTTCCAAACGGCTAAGGTCCATTGAAAAGAGGCCAAAAAAGGGCAATCTTGTTCAAAAAAGGAAGGTGTTGAACATAGTTAGACATAATTCCGAGCAGGACTCTTGATCAAAAATGCATAAGGAGTCTCTTTTTGCCAAGTCCCATGTTGAAAAACATGGTAAAACAGGCAAAAACTCGAAATTTCAAAATGCCCAAAACTCAATTTTTTATTGACCAGAACTTTTCGAGAACTTCCTCTCTTTTTCGAGCTTCTGAGGCGATTTTAGGTCGATACTCGGAAATATTTTTAAAAAAGTTGATTGGGGTGGGGGTATATCCAAGTAGGGTCTTTGATATTTTGGGCGAGATCTTTTGTTAATTCAAAAAAAGACAGTCTGCCATTTTGTTTGACACCAAATAACCAATAACACTTTATTCGGCATAGCAACAAAAGCCCAACAATTAAAAAATAAATAAAGGACAAATTCCAAATTTCATGTTTCATTCATCCCTTGCACATCGATGCACCTCTGAACAGGCTTTTGATAGGGATTGATTGAACAGTTGACCATATCCGACGGCTAGTTGTTGAAAGCCTTTTCGATCCTCGTCTTCAATTCTTCGAGATTAGCCGGTTGAGTCCGATAAACTTATGCTGTGATGTGTCCCTAGAGAAAGAAGTCGCAAAAAGTGAGATCCAAATTAACAGAAAGTGACAAATAAAGTGTCAAACAAAAAGGCAGGCTGTCCTCTTTCGAATAAAAAAGATCAAAGGTCAAAATACTGAAAATTCAAAAAGTTATGGACAAAACAACTCCAGGGAAGATTTTGGACCACCCTGTACAATTTGAAAATGAATTTCTAGACTATAGACTAAATTTTAGAAGATGAAGTATTTGTGGAGAAAGACTAGGTTGGATTCAGCCTGCCCACTACTCCGCACCCTGATATGTGCTTAATTGTGCTGTGTGGTGGATGCTGGATGCTAGTTGCTCGACCATCAAACAATATTACTCCTCTACCAATTATACTGTTCTTGCCGTAAAGTGACATTTTGTAGTTTTCATGAGTGCGCAACTGGAAAATATTATTGTATATGTTATAAAATACTGAATGTTTTTCTTTTTGTAACTTTTTGGGACAAGGGATTCCCGTATTTCCTTGTGCCTTCTTTTTTCGTTTTAATTAAAAAGTCATAAATTTTCCTACTTTTTTTTAAATTTTCACACTTTTAGGTACCTCTACGCTTCCAGCTTTTAACGGCCTATAAATTGTTTCATCATCTTCGCAAAATGTAGCACAAAAAAGTGAAAGTATGAACCAAACTATTTTTGTGACTTGATTCATACTTTTACCTTTTTGTGCTACATTTTGCAAAGATGATG
Source organism: Ditylenchus weischeri (assembly GCA_029231635.1). Classification (NCBI taxonomy): domain Eukaryota; kingdom Metazoa; phylum Nematoda; class Chromadorea; order Rhabditida; family Anguinidae; genus Ditylenchus; species Ditylenchus weischeri. The sequence goes on from JAMRYI010000266.1 coordinate 108,468, forward strand.
AAACAAGTGATAGGCTGTTAGGAACTAGAACCGCAGGGCTACCTGTTAATGTTAAATATTTTGAAAAAAATGACTAGCTTCTTGAAGTAATTTGACTAGCTTCTTGAAAAGTAGTAGCAAGTAGAGACGGCACAATTTCCGACCGACCGGAGCATTTTTGGCCCTTCTCCCGTCCCGGTGTGCCGTCCCGAAAAATCCGCTGTCCCGTCGTCCCGTCCCGGAAATTTCCAAGACTATCTGTAAAAACAGAATTTTAAAATGTGGCTCCTACAAAAAGATATGAGTTTTTTAAATCAGGGAAGTTTCTTGGACCACCCTGTACTACAAGGATATCAAGGAGAAGATGAAGATGGAGTTGAAGACGATCCCGTACTTGTCGTTTACGTCGGATGTTTGGACTGGTCCAACTGAGAGTTTTCTTAAAGAAAGGTATATCAAATGGATACAACTCAAAGGTCATTGTTCGAACATCCTTTTTGAACGGATTTTGTGTGATTTTCCCCTATTAGTAAATCTCCCAATTGCCGAATATCATTTTGTTGCACTTGGATACCACCTAATGACTTATAAAGAGCCTGTCATTTATGCTCTCTCCACACACCAATTGTTTTGGCTATAATCGGAGTGGTTTTGTTTAAACTTTCCAAAATAAGACCACGCTGAAAATGGTCACTTAGACAAGGGATGGTAAAAAAAAATATTTTCTGCTTCCCTATTTAATTGTGGTCTACACGAGGAGAAATCTATTTCTGTTCTCAAATTAGTCTTCAAGACTGTATAAGAGAACGGTGGGCAGTGGATCTTTTTGCGGAGGTGTTTCCTCCATTGCCTCACTTCTGCCAACCATTAATTACAGGGTGACACAACATTTTTCACCTTTTGTTTTCGTCATAACTCGTTGTGATTGCAACCTTTTCAATACAACTATATATTCGTTGGAAAGCCCTTTGACTTACCATTTCGTTGAAAAAAAGAGTGGCTCTTTATCTCAAAAATGAGCAAAGTTATGCCTAGTTTAAATGAGACCACCGAAAATCAACAAATTTATGCAACAAAAGCAACAAAATTCAACCACAATTTCTCAGATTGCTCAAATTTTTGGTCCCAAGATTTCGGCAGTTGGCGGGTCGGCCCACTAGCATTTCTTCCCCTTTCTCTTCGAACGTGACGAACAAATTTGACGTAGCTGTATCCGCTCTCTATCAGCCATCTGACGAATTTTGCCTTCTCTTGATCGGTATGCGGCATCTAAAATCATGAAATTTCGTCGATGAGTTAAACTAGGCATAACTTTGCTCATTTTTGAGATAAAGAGCCACTCTTTTTTTTTCAACGAAATGGTAAATCAAGGGCTTTCCAACGAATATATATTTTCATTAAAAAGGTTGCAAACACAACGAGTTATGCCGAAAACAAAAGGTAAAAAAAAGTTGTGTCACCCTGTACTTTCAAAAGTTGGGCTAATAGCCCAAACTGGGTGACTAACTGGCTAACTTCTCAATTATTCAGCTCTCTAACAAGTTAGCGGTGCAGATCTTCTTTGTGTAATCCCCGTGCCATTTTGACTAATTTTAGCCATGTGGAAACCTGGGTGAATGGATGGATGATGTGTTGTTTAACAATCTATTTCAGCCCATTTATAAAACTCGTTCTTATGAGTTATGTTACTGACGGCATTACTGCCCTTTTTTTCTTGACTCCTGTTTAAAAATTTCCACCTGCACTTGATGTTTGTCAATACATCTATTATGGCTACTCATAGTCATAGTGTGTGTGTGTAAACTGCACAGATTTAATGAAATATCTTGCATTTAATATTTACACACACCTTACACCCACTTTTCTGCAAGTTTTTGTATAAAAGTCTAGGCTACAACTCCCGTTGACTTATTTTTATTTTTTAATGAGTTTTTTAATGAAATAAAATGTAGGCTGTTTGTTCATAGTGAGTTTTTCTGAGTGTTCTAAGTTTTTGTGACCACTGGAAACCACAGAAAACGAATTGGGTCTTGCGGGCCGGCACCTGAAATACTGGAATACCGAATTACTTCGCATATGTCTGGTCCTGACAACCCGGCGACCCTAAATTTTGTCTTTTGCTGTCCAACACATTTTTAATTTATTGAAAACCATGAGTCTTTTGGCAAATATTGTCATTAGCAAAAATTTCAAGTAAAATTGGAATCCCTGGTGTTATTGAGATGCTACTGTCCACACAAAATGCTACAAGATTTATAAATCCGGGGTGGAAGAAGTGTCGCACCTTTGAAGGGATTATCTCATGATTATCTTTAAAAAAAAGTTTTATAAAAAATTCACTTTATATTTAACAAATAAAAAAATTTTAAATTTGCTGAAATCTATTTTAAAGCCACTACAAAAAATTTTACATCAAATTTATGAGCAATATAATGTTAGCTATTGAGCTGGTTTCTTCAAATATTATTTAGGTAGCTAGAAAAAATTTCAAGTGCCAACTTTCTAGACAGTTTATAGGCCTACTATTTTACCAGTTTATCTTCCGGAACAAATATTGATCCCCAATATTGCTCATTTTCTACTTCCTTTTTAGTGGAATGTCACGTAAATTTTCAACAATGCTATTTGCTCTATATCTCAGTAAATATGTGTGTGTGTCTCAGCCGTACCAGGCGAATGAGGACTGCTAAAGTTGAGCAGTTCCAACTCCTTTTGCATACACATACACTTATTTTTCTAAAATATACAATTGCCAGATGTAAGATGATGGGTGTTAATATGTTGCTTTTTTGTTTTTATCCACTTGCCCTTTTGCTATTTCCTACTTCGGATGTTTTGATAAAGACTTTTTGAAGATTTCCGCCTTTTCCCCCAACTACGTTTTTCTTCCTTTCTTTTTTATATGGCTACTTTTGGCCATGCTAGTTGTAGGACATAAAAGATTCTTTAGAACAAAACTTTTGTTTTTTGGTGATGTGGGATGTTTGCGTCAGTTGCGTTGTATATTCGGTTATTCCATAAGTTCGTGGGTATTTATACGTAACAGACCACATTTACGTATGGGTTGCAAAATTTTTCATAGATGAGAGTTGACACTCAATTAATTGCTGGGTTTGAAAATCGAAATTTTGACTACACAATTTACGATTTGAAACCCATCGGTTAATCAATATTATTAATTAACCGATGGGTTTAAAATCGTAAATTGTGTAGTCAAAATTTCGATTTTCAAACCCAGCAATTAATTGAGTGCCAATTCTAATTTATCAAAATTTTACAACCCATACATAAATATGGTCTGTTACGTATAAATACCCACGAACTTATGGACCAACCCAATTATGAGCTGCAAAACTTTTTTGAGCTATTTGGGTACAGGGAAATAATTAGGCTATGGTCACACCCCTTGGTCTTGGTCCATGTCGACTTTTTTGAACTTCTCTTGTGAACGAAGATGATTTTTTTTCTAATATTATTACGATGTTTTTTTATGCCAAACAATACATTAAAAAACTTTTGATTTATATGACTATACTGTTTGAAATAGTTCAAAAGTTGGAGGTTGGTCGATGTCATGGTCGAGGAGGTACACCGATTAACCTCCAACTTTTAAGCTATTATATACATTTTTGTTACTTTTTTAAAAATATTTTTCGTGTAGAAGAAAGCTCAGTTCCTAAGCTATTGTTTGGTATGAAAAAAGTATGAATGATGATAGAAAAAATCATCTCCGGTCACAAAAAAAGTCGACATCGACCAAGACCAAGGAGTGTGACCAGGGGGTTAGTGGTTTTTGAAAGATGAAAATCTGGCTATTCATCGCGAGGACATTTTCAATCATGATTCATCGGAATGTCCTAATTTTCGGATTCAAATCTTGATTTTTATGATTGAAATCGTGGATTGTGAAGGCGTGAAGGATTTGGGAAAAAACGATCGGCAAAATCAGAATCCTTGCGATATTTCGGACTAAAACAGCCAAAGACAACTGCAAAAACATTTTAAAAGTTGGCTTAAAAAAAGTGTCGGACCCTAGGTGGGAACGAACTTGAGGGGGTGTCGGATAAACGAGACTAGACTGTACTACCGTCTAGTTGCTATCATACCCTCGGTTTTACAGCACTAGTTTGCAGGCTGACTTAAATCTGAGACTCGACTGCATGCTTTCTATTTCTTTCCGGAAAGCTGAATAGTTTCTGTTACAGTATGTTTTGCTTTAACTTGCTTCACTTTAACTTTTTTCAAAATTTACAAACTATGCTTTCTAAATAATATTGTTTTGGTTACATAAAACATAAGACCTTTTTTCGCTTTTAGCGTGACTTACTTTTTTTCAGTTTCCGGCCTAAGGCTTACTCAATTCTAGTTTGGACAAATTTAGGCTTTCTTTTTGCAAGTGAAGTAGAAAGCTATTTTTTTCATTTACTGTTGGGTGTGTTTTGCCATTTGGCAGGTGAATATCTAAAAAAACGGTTCCAAGTGTCTTTAAGACTTGGAGTAAGATTTGTCTTTCGTTGTAAGTAGCCTACGCAATATCACATTGTTCAAAGAATTGTAGTTAGAAGCTTTTTTTGTTGTAAATTGCGTTTTACAATATTTTTACTAAATAATTTGAGTAATGAAATAATTACTGGACATTAATTACCTACTTTTTTCCTTTTTCATTGTTCAACTATGCATAGTTCAAGGAAATGCAGGCAGTAAATCTTCTAAAGGTTTTATTAACTGCGTTATTTTGTGGTATATATGTGTTGGAGGTGTTTTGATACTTCTCGATGTTGATTATTATAATGCTAGAGATTTCCGAATGCATAATTTGTTTTTGGGAATATGTTACAGAGTGTTTTGGCCAAACAAAACCTTAAATCCTGACAAGTTTCTCGCTAGTCGAATCCCGATATAACGGTACCCCCTCAAGTTCGACCCCTAGTTTCACGCAACCATTTTTTTTAGTTTGATGTTTGAGCTTTTAAAAAATTGTTGGTTGCATCTGTTCTACTTTTTGCCTAGTTGCGGTATGTATGTTTTTAATAAAATTAATTTAATGAAACTATTTTTTATTACTTTTCAATGGCTCAAATTGAATTGAACCCTCAAAAGTCTGAACTTCACCAGTAAATTTTATTTTGATATTTTTCTCTTGGTAATGTTAGAATGGCAGGAGTACACTATTTGGGGTAGCTCAAAGAGTAAATTCCGAGCATGGCTCTTGACTCTTTTTTTTCGAAAAACGTCCTTCCCACACTTTTTTTCGCCTTTTCCTTCGTTTTTAAGGCCTGAGACATACTTTCCCTTAAAAACGCACTTTTGAGTTACCCCAAATAGTGTACTTTAGCCGTTAGAATTTTTCTAATTTGTTTTGCTTAATCATCTAGCCCTAGATCTGGGCTAATAAGCTATCAAGCTCTGCTGAATAAATTAAGAACTGTAGAGATTTAAAAAAATTTTTGAAACCTCTAAATGTCTACATTTCTCAATTTATTCAGCGAAGCTTGATATCTTATTAGAGAGCCAAGATACAGGGATGCACGCTAGTGCAAACGAAATATTAAAAACAAGAAAAACTGGCGCCTAACAGCGCCATACAATAACGGTGAGACTGACTGAAGAATAACTTCGAGTTCGTAAAATTCAAATATTTCAAAAAGGCGGCAATTCAAACGCAATTCAAAGTTTTGTCCGAATATTTTGCATAATTTTCGAAGGTAAATGAAATTTGACGTAAAATTTTTCGGAGTTCCGAGTTATCTCCCGATTTTAAAGGGCGAAATATCGTCGCTAGTATTAGACATCCAATACTCAAAAGATAGAGAAAGGGTTCTAGTATGGGGCCCTGAAAAAAATCAGAACGAATGATAAGACGTGTCGTGGGTAACGATTGAAAAGAAAAAAAAAACAAAAAAACGTGACGGACACCAAAAAAATCACTCCATCGTAATACTAAGTAGAGATTACAACAAAATTAAAAGAAAGACGGCAAAATAAAAATTTACTGGTGAAATTCAGATTTTCGAGTGCGCACTTCAGTTGGTTATGGGTATATATTCCGCCGGATATATTCCGCGGGTTAAGATGCGCGCACACACACATACCTGAGACTTAAATCTTGCATGTGGCGGAATATCTGCTGGCGGAATATATGCGGCGTATTTTATATTTTATTCATTCATATTTTATCTATTTTTAGCTAGGTATTTGCACTACACTTTTTATAACAATGCTAGTATTACGCACGACCCCATCTAAAAGTGCTTCTCCCCAATCTTTGTCCTATCTCAGATTCTGTTGGCTGAGGATTCTATTGGTCTCACTAATTTCCTTATTAGCAATCACAAGGACAGCAACAGCCAAAGCTCAATTCCCAGCTCGCTACTCTCTACTCTTTGCTCCAACTGGACCAGAAATACCCGCAGCGGTTCTAAGCAGTGGTGAGGATGTAGCTAAAGACACATCTATTCTATATTCACTTTCCAACAACAAAAGAGGAACTATTCTACATGCTCAAGCAGCACCCAACCACAGGACACTGTCGGCGGATGATCGGCACCAGTTCATAGGCTGCACCTCCAAGGGAGGTGGCAAATGCTCAAGTGAGTTTTTAATTTTAGCTCAAAAAGCTTTAATTGCCTTGCGTTGTATGTAGTATAACAAAATTAGGGTGGTTTCAAAGATATGTATAGAAATACAAGGTGTGTCAAGCAATTTCCAGGTTTTGAAATGGCCATAACTTTTTTTTCTAGGCAGTATTTCATAATTCTTTTTTGGCCAATTGATTTTTCTCTTCGACAATATTTTTTAGAGTATGATGTCAAAAACACGATTTTCGCTTGGTATTCTTGTGGTTTGGGTTTAAAGGGTCCATCCAGAGACCAGGACCCAAACCACAGGGGGTTTGCGAAGATCGTGTTTTTGACATCATACACTAAAAAATATTGTCGATGAGAAAAATCGATTGGCCAAAAAATTTTTTTTTTGAAAAGCACTCTAAAAAAAGTTATGGACATTTCAAAACCTGGGAATTTCTTGACACACCTTGTAAAATTAATTAGAGTTGCACGCATCTGTGGCTCAACACAAATTTTCACAATTTTTAACAAAAAATTTTGAAATTTTTTCTGCTCAAATGGCTCATTTCGGACCTAATTCATTACATGAAGAGACTGCATCAACTATTCAGCCAGGATAAATTTTACTTTTTGAAGCTTTGAATCAAACCAAATTGATCGACAAGGTTGATCCGTTGAAACATACACAGAAACAAGCATCTCATTCCTAGCATAAAAGCTTTGGATATGTACTATGCCAAGCAGCAAAAGAAAACAATTTCATTAACCCATGAATTTTTCAGTGATGGTAAATGTACTCAGAGATCCGCGCCTGATCCCCAACTGGAAGAGGGACGCATGGTCCAAAGCTATAGCTCAGTACAATGCCTATCAGCAGCTTTTTAGCTCTTCCTTTAATGGTTAGCAAAGTTTCATGTTAAAAACTTCTACAGCTGCCACCTTGAACTTTAGTTATTATTGAATTTGCAAATACTATGAAAAAGAAATAATTCATACGAAAAATTGAAAAATACAACGAGAAATTATTTTTTAAATGTTATATTGAAAACAGATTTGAATCTACAAATCGAAATATTGAACTTTATTTTTAGACTGAAGACAAAAAAGAGAAAAGTAATTTTAGAATAAAAAATTATTGAAATAGATTTTGCAAAGACACGCGAGTTCTACATTACTGGCCGCGCCAAAAAGAACTACAATCAAAAAGCTAAGCAATAACGAAACATAAATTTTTATTGGACAACGGAGTGCATAAGTCAAATGAATGTCTAGAAGAATTTTCTTGTGCTACTCACCCATCTTTTTATTTGAAGATCTTGCCCTGATTGAACTTCTTTCCGTCGAATTCGCCTTCCCACAACAGATACTCATTGACGAGAGAACGGGCTGACTCATCCTTGGGATCAAGCTTCTTCTAAAAACCATAGAGTGTTAATTATTTGAAGGTGAGCAAACAGTAAGACCACGTACCCATTCGTAACTTTCGTAATCCACCTGCCAGTCCGGAGAGAGTTCGAAGACAAGCTTAGGGCCACGCCACACCCACACACCAGAAATCGAAGCATTGTTGTCACTGCCAAAGAGTATCACAGAACCAAAGGCATTCTTCTTCAACGGCTCCAAGCGCTGGAACATACCTGCAAATGGTGGTATCATATATTGGTATCATGTGAGCAAGACCAGAAGACCTACCAGAGATAAGATTACAGGACATGAAAGTGAGCTTCAACTCCTCTGGAAACTTGTACTCGCAGTGCCAGATGCTGTAGTGCTCAGGATCTTAAATGATGAAAACAATAATGAACAAGAACAGATAGCGCAATGAGACTGGACTTACCGAAGTTTTCCCAGAAGTGCGGAATAGCCTTGGCCTCAGTGTCCTCATTGGAGTAGACTCGCTTGAAAGCATCCATGTCGAACGTGCTGAAATACACAGAAAAATAAACAGACAAGGCAAAACCAGAATTACCCCTTAGGGAAGTCAGCGAAGGGATCGGAACTCTTCGGCTCAGCAGCAGCAGGTTCCTCAGCAATTTTCTCGACGGCAGGCTCAGAAACAGCGGACTTCTCCTCAGCTTTGTTGATGGTTTGCTCAGCAGCAACGGGCTTGTCTTCAGCTTTGTTGACGGTCGGCTCACCAGAAGCATCTTGATTCGGAATTATCAACTCGGTCGCTTTTTCAGTCGGCTCGCTAGCAGTCATTTTTCGCTTTGAATTCAATTCGCAGGCTCAAAATCTGTAAATTGAGAATGATTGAAAATGTTGGCAAGCTCGAAGATTAAGACACAATATTATATGCATAAGCGACAACAGCAAATAGAATGAGCAGTTCAGCACAGAAAAATTAAAGTTTTTGGCGCGACTTCAAAATGACAATGAAAGTGTTTTACGCAAAAGTATTTTAGGCCTAGCCCTAGCCTTCCGCGCCCTAGGACATTTCGCGACCTAGGTCTAAAAATAGACAAATGGCACCCGACCTGAGGTTACAGGTTCGAATCCTGGTCGTAGCAAACATTTTATTTTCTTGAATATTAGTCATAAGACGACCAGTAAGCCTCAGGGTAGGTAGAAAAACCACCGGGTACTTCCCCTGTATGTGTATACAGCTCCAAATTCCAAAATTTCAGATTAAGCTGTAAATGGTTAAAAATCATTGTGCCCTATCCAGAATCGTGTCCCAAACATGGTTTAATACCATCTTTAGAATCCTCGAATTAGTGCGAAAAACAAAATTTGGATACCAAAAAACATAAAAAATTATCCGTACCAAATGGACGACTACTTGGTTAGGTTAGTGCATGGATTATCCAGGAGAATCGAGATCGTAAATTTTCAACTGATAATACTATTATTATCATAATAGTTCTTAACAAGACAAAAAATTTCATCCACACTACACTAAAGCGCTATTGTTTGTGTGTCGTCACGACTAGGGTTGACGACGGGACGGGACGGGACGTTCCCGTCCGTCCGAACGATATTTTTGGTTTCGTCCCGCCCGGTGTCCCGTCGGTGAAAATTATGAGGCTGTCCCGTCGGTGTCCCGTCGGTGAAAATTTTGATGCTGTCCGTCGGTGTCCTGTCCAGTGAGATGCTTGTCCAGCTGTCCCGTCCGATCTTGGTAACCTTCAAATAAAAGTCACAGTAATTTATGCAATGGTCGATTGATACTTAACGAAGTACAATCCAATGCATAGGCAGAATCTGCCTATGCATTGGCTAATAATTTTTATCAGATGTCGACTTTATCAGATGTCGCACTCAGTCCCACACTCATTGTGAACGTACATTAAAACAATAAGCTTTCCGAAAATCATCATGCTCGTGATTGTGCCAGCGCTAAAAATGACCTGACCGGCTCTGACCTCTGATAATTCTCCCACCGGCAATAGCTCTTCGACATTCGCGCACCGGTACTGGCAAAAATAAATGCGTCAAGAAATTTTAAAAGCTTAGGGAAACGGTGAAAGCGTCTTAATGATACTTTTAGCTTTCACAACTCATTTCTGAACCTTTTTCAAAGATTTTCACAGCATTCTTTTTGTTATTTTGTTAGATTTGAATTGATTTTATTCGCTTTTGATTACACACTAAATCTTTGGAGCAGGTGATTTAACTTGGTCATGAAATGAAGTTCTGTAACGTTTGCTGAATGCAATTGATTATGGAATTCAATGTCAATGTCGAAATGATTTGAAATGATTATTAAATTCAAAAGACCTTTTCATTTGATTTGATTTGATTACAAAATCGTAATCAAATAACGAATTGATTTGAATTGATTATGGAACTTAATACCCAAGTTCAAAATGATTTGAATTGATTAGGAAAATGTAATCGAAAAATCAATTGATTTCTTTTGATTACAAAATTGAAATCTTCTGATCAATTGATTTTAACTGATTTGTAAAATTGAAATCAATGCCTCATTTGATTTTGTTTTCATTACATATTTTAGCAACAGAATTTTTATTTTTTTCTAAAGTTCCGTTAATCAAGAATTTTCTTAAATTTTTGATATTCTAATCAAAACATCACTGAGGCAGATGCATATCGAATCGCAATGCATCGAATTGCTTCGTTGCATACCGAATCGCAAAACATTGCATTCTTGTTGCAGAACCATGTGGATCGATGGCTGGTACTAACTGATCACTTCTTTAGCATGCCAGAAACAAGCGACGTCTGGAAGATCGGCCTCTACCGCAGGAAATTGGTGGCGCGACGTGCCTGAGTGCGAGAAGACTCTTCCGGAAGAAGCGTTCATCAAGACGACTGATGTAAGCACTGCTGCTGATCCGTCACGAAAGCAGCCATCCCGAGTACAAGCGAAACTGGAGAAGATCAAGGGCGGCGGAGCAGTTGCCACACTGGACAAGTTCATGAAATCGACTTCATCAGGTATGTGACCACTTTCCAGTCTAAACCAAGAATTACATTTTAGGCAGCATCACGAAGCTTGACAAGCGGGTGATCAACTTCATCGTCTCAACGAGTCAGGCATTCAATGTGGTCGAGCATCAGTCATTCAAGGCGCTTCTTTCGTTGACGGATCGTGCAGAGCTGAAAGGTAATCTATTGATTTTGGACATTTTCATTCTCTCATTCCCTTTCAGGACGCCTTCTGCATTGACGATGATGAGGAAGTGCATGTCTCGGCGGGTGCAATGGACGAGGAAGTCTCCGCCTACCTCAAGCTGAAGTGCATTCCTCTGAAGCAAGATCCGCTGGAGTTCTGGAAGACTCAGGCAGTTGCTCTTCCGAAGTTGGCCAAGCTAGCGAAGCGATACCTTTCTGCGCCGGCGACGTCTTACGCAAGCGAGCAGCTGTTTTCCACGGCGCGAGGGATCTACGACTACGCGAAGCCGCTTGGATCCGAAGAATGCGGAGATGCTAATGTTCCTCAACAGGGCTCTGCCGAAATTGACTACAGCTATTGAGTTGTTATTCCCGAATTCCCGAGTTGTTACTCCCGGTTAGCGAATAAAGAGCTTTGGAATCTGCTATAATTATGGCAAAATTTTAGCATTTTCAGTCATAATTATGGTAAAAACTGTGCAATTTATTTAGCTGTCCCGTCCCGTATCCCGACACTTATTTGGTCGTCCCGTCCCGGTGAAATTTTTGAAGCCGTCCCGTCCCGGTGTCCTGTCCCGGTAAAAATTTTGAGGCCGTCCCGTCCCGGTGTCCCGTCCCGAAAAATTTTAAGAAAATTTTTGTCCCGTCCCGTCCCGGAAAAGTCAAATCTTCAACCCATACAATTAACTGTTTTGATTATTAAGTTTGTCCGCAAAGAAAAGTCATTTATTTTAACTTTTAATTTATGAAGTTTATACTCATTTTGAAGAGGATGATCTGAAGTTGTGCACAAGCTTTACAGATCCCGGATTAGACGATCCTCGACCCTGTAGTGGCCAGTTAAAGTTCACCCAAAATATGTTCAAATCCACGACATACAGTTAGCTCTTAAAAAAAAATTCGGCGCTAGTATAGAATACTCTCCCCTCCCCAAAATCAGACCTTTTAAAAATCGTTGTAACTACCCTTTGGAACAACAAGTTTAGGCTTAGGGGTATGGAAGTTGTGACTAATAAGTGTTTTACGCACTTTTTCTGGGGTCTGGAGCATATATTTGGGTGCTCTTTACTTAAGTTTTAGAAGGCATAAGTTTTGGGGGGGGGGTATTCTATACTAGGGTCAAAAAGCAAGCAAAAGTAATTTTATTTTAATTCGCTTTATCAAATTTATACTTACCTTAAAGAGGAGGTTCTGAAGTCGTGCATAGGCACCGCATCTGCGGTGGCGCGCCTTCTAGTTTGTCCTAAGGTTCCATTCGGCTCGGGCGCCATTTGTCCTAGGGCGCGAAATGGGCGAACCCCGTTCACGACACTTGAAAAACTGCATTCTTGTGCAATTCAAACTTCTCAGATGTTTTATGGTAATTGCCGAATTATTAAAAAAAAAACGCGCAATATTAAGCCTGTATTCCATGGTTTAAAAGTCCAGCAGAACCACTAACCAAAAACATATTTATAATTATTATTGCAGAGCTTGGTGAGATGCGCCGACGACGTCGGAGGTCTATTGGATCTCTACCTAATTTATTGTCTGTGAAAAGTTATTTGGACCCAACTTCTATGTTTTAAAGAACATTTTTAAAAGCTGTAGAGAAGAATAAATAATTTATTTTTGTGGTCATCAATGTCTGTAATTCAACCACAATAACAAATGGTCGTGTAAAGCCTAGTTTTAGAATGTTATTTTCGTCGGAATGAGTCTAGGTTTTTAGCGAAAACAGCAATAGTAGTCAAGTAGTCTGCAAATTATTTGAAAAAAAAACAACACTTTTTGAATCTGCAATTTGTCTTTTTACAAAGTAATTCCGGAAGTTCAACTTGCTATTGCAAAGTACAGATGGTCGCTTGGCTAAACACGGTTGTGCGTTTGCGGCTGTTTTCCAAAAATCCAGCGTGGTTTACTTCGAGCAAGTGAGGACTGTGAGCGAGGATTGTTATTTTTTCAACATCTTTAATTAATATCAACTCGACCAATAGCCTATTTGGTAGCCTTGAATCTCAGCTACAAGATGGCACCAACAGAATAATTAATATAATAAAAGTTATGGCCATTTGCGAGTAAGGATTGTTGAAAATACAGTCTACCATCATCTAAGAGGCCTCTGAGATGATATTTGTATACTCGCATATGGCGCATGTCCTGTCCCTTTTGGATTAGGGAAAGAAGGAAAATCATGTTCAAAATTGGCCGACCAAACCCTATGCTACTTTGAAGGGCTCACCTATTAAAAATTTGTCCCCGCCAATTCAAAAAGTTTTCCTAATTATTGAAGTTCTGCACAGATTTTTCAACTTGGTTTCTGACAAAGCCTAAAATTTAATTTTAGGCTTAGAAACCAAGTTGAAAAATCCGTACAGAAGTTCAATGATTAGGAAAAATTTTTGAAGCATGCCCCTTTGAATTTGCAAACTAAATAATTGTTGAAAATTGTAAAAGGCAAGATGCATTTTTCAATGGTGCATTATTGCAGTGGACCCCCGCAGAGATGCTAATAACTCCAGCTTAAACACCCACAAACAACTCAAATTCACTCTATCAGATGATTTTTGAGGTTTTAAAAGGTGGAAAAAATTTTTGAGGTTATAATTTTGTTGTTTCTTTTATGATCCATTGAATTTGTTTTGGATATTTTAATATGCAAGTTAAAAAAATGTGCAGATGTAGATTATATTTGGTACCAGCAAGGAGACTGGCCAGTTAGGGACGGGTTTTGTTTTTCTTTTTCATAAAAGTCCCCACTTGCCATATTTCTTTTAATAAAAGACCCCCGCTCTATTTTTTGACTAAGATTTTGCAGAGTTAAGGCCATCTTTGATTGAAAATTTCAAAATTTAAAAAAAAATAAGACCCGGGTCTTTTATTAGAGGAAATACGGCATGCGTAAATTTTTTCTAATGTCCTCTAGTACCTGAAATTTACTCAGAAATCCGACTCTAGTATAGAACCCCCCAAACTTATGCCTTCTAAAACTTAAGTAAAAACTACCCAAATATATGTTCCATACCCCAGAAAAAGTGCGTAAAACACTTATTAGTCACAACTTCCATACGCTGGCCTAGCCCTAAGCCTAAGTAAAGAGCACCCAAATATATGTTCCAGACCCAGAAAAAGTGCGTAAAACACTTATTAGTCACAACTTCCATACACTGGCCTACCCCTAAGCCTAAGTAAAGAGCACCCAAATATATGTTCCAGACCCAGAAAAAGTGCGTAAAACACTTATTAGTCACAACTTCCATACGCTGGCCTACCCCTAAGCCTAAGTAAAGAGCACCCAAATATATGTTCCAGACCCAGAAAAGTGCGTAAAACACTTATTAGTCACAACTTCCATACACTGGCCTACCCCTAAGCCTAAGTAAAGAGCACCCAAATATATGTTCCAGACCCAGAAAAAGTGCGTAAAACACTTATTAGTCACAACTTCCATACACTGGCCTACCCTAAGCCTAAGTAAAGAGCACCCAAATATATGTTCCAGACCCAGAAAAGTGCGTAAAACACTTATTAGTCACAACTTCCATACACTGGCCTACCCCTAAGCCTAAGTAAAGAGCACCCAAATATATGTTCCAGACCCAGAAAAGTGTAAAACACTTATTAGTCACAACTTCCATACACTGGCCTACCCTAAGCCTAAGTAAAGAGCACCCAAATATATGTTCCAGACCCAGAAAAAGTGTAAAACACTTATTAGTCACAACTTCCATACACTGGCCTACCCCTAAGCCTAAGTAAAGAGCACCCAAATATATGTTCCAGACCCAGAAAAAGTGCGTAAAACACTTATTAGTCACAACTTCCATACACTGGCCTACCCCTAAGCCTAAGTAAAGAGCACCCAAATATATGTTCCAGACCCAGAAAAAGTGCGTAAAACACTTATTAGTCACAACTTCCATACACTGGCCTACCCCTAAGCCTAAGTAAAGAGCACCCAAATATATGTTCCAGACCCAGAAAAAGTGCGTAAAACACTTATTAGTCACAACTTCCATACACTGGCCTACCCTAAGCCTAAGTAAAGAGCACCCAAATATATGTTCCAGACCCAGAAAAAGTGCGTAAAACACTTATTAGTCACAACTTCCATACGCTGGCCTACCCTAAGCCTAAGTAAAGAGCACCCAAATATATGTTCCAGACCCAGAAAAAGTGCGTAAAACACTTATTAGTCACAACTTCCATACGCTGGCCTACCCTAAGCCTAAGTAAAGAGCACCCAAATATATGTTCCAGACCCAGAAAAGTGCGTAAAACACTTATTAGTCACAACTTCCATACGCTGGCCTACCCCTAAGCTAAGTAAAGAGCACCCAAATATATGTTCCAGACCCAGAAAAAGTGCGTAAAACACTTATTAGTCACAACTTCCATACACTGGCCTACCCCTAAGCCTAAGTAAAGAGCACCCAAATATATGTTCCAGACCCAGAAAAAGTGCGTAAAACACTTATAAGTCACAACTTCCATACGCTGGCCTACCCTAAGCCTAAGTAAAGAGCACCCAAATATATGTTCCAGACCCAGAAAAGTGCGTAAAACACTTATTAGTCACAACTTCCATACGCTGGCCTACCCCTAAGCCTAAGTAAGAGCACCCAAATATATGTTCCAGACCCAGAAAAGTGCGTAAAACACTTATTAGTCACAACTTCCATACGCTGGCCTACCCCTAAGCCTAAGTAAAGAGCACCCAAATATATGTTCCAGACCCAGAAAAAGTGCGTAAAACACTTATTAGTCACAACTTCCATACGCTGGCCTACCCCTAAGCCTAAGTAAAGAGCACCCAAATATATGTTCCAGACCCCAGAAAAGTGCGTAAAACACTTATTAGTCACAACTTCCATACGCTGGCCTACCCCTAAGCCTAAGTAAGGAGCACCCAAATATATGTTCCAGACCCCAGAAAAGTGCGTAAAACACTTATTAGTCACAACTTCCATACGCTGGCCTACCCCTAAGCCTAAGTAAAGAGCACCCAAATATATGTTCCAGACCCAGAAAAGTGCGTAAAACACTTATTAGTCACAACTTCCATACGCTGGCCTACCCCTAAGCCTAAGTAAGGAGCACCCAAATATATGTTCCAGACCCAGAAAAAGTGCGTAAAACACTTACAGTAGCGGACAAAAATAATGTAACACCTGTACAAAAATCTAAGTTTTGGTAAAGTTCTAGTATCTCCTGGCAAAATTTTGTCCGGCAAAAACATTTTAAGTGTATTAAGCAAGGAACATGATTCTGCAAAAATTCATTCTTGAGGGCACAATTTCATTCTACAGCCACTTTTTCACGACTAGTCCATTTTGGGCCGGACAAAAGTAATGTAACACCTTTGATTATCCCGTAAAAGAGAAAATGTGAAGCAACAAATAATTGAAATCGCTTTATTCAACACTAATATTTCGTCGCAAACCCTTTGGACGCAACAACAGCAGCACAACGAGCAGGCATGGAGTCAACCAATTTCATTAAAACATCCAAACTGATTTTCTTCCATTCTGCACAAAGAGCCTTGAACAAGTCGCTTGTCTTCGAGTAGGTGCGTGTGCGAATTTGCCGATCCAGATGCTCCCACAGGTGCTCGATAGGATTTAAGTCCGACTCTGCGACGGCCACTTGAGAACCTCCACGTTATTGTCGATGAACCACTTCTTCAGGAGCTTGAGGCGTGCTTCGGGTCATTATCCTGCATGAAGATCAATCGTTTGAGAGGCAAGTAATGGCGTGCTCAATCATGTTGTCGTCCAGAATGCCCTTGTACATCTCAGCGTTCATTTTGCCTTCGACTCGAACCAGCGGACCGACACCATCCCTCGAAAAACAGCCTGAAAACATCAACAAAAATGCAAGAGGAAAATTTAAAAACCGAAGAATACCCCAAACCATAACTGACCCTCCTCCATGTTTGACAGTGGGAACCTGGTACTGGATCATTTCTTTTGCCACGCGGACGTCTGACATAGCGAATGCCGTCGGATGAGAAGAGATTGAACTTTGATTCGTCGCTCCAGAGCACCCTTCCCCAGTCGGCCACTGACCAGTCCTTGTGAGCGTGTGCGAACTTGAGACGTTCCTTCACATTCTTTTTCGAGATCCACGGCTTCTTGGATGGACGAGCAGCAGGAGATCGGCTCTTCTGAAATAAAGCTTGTTCACACTTTTTCCGACAAAATTTGGAGCTTACTTGAGAATTCTTCTGGCTGTGCGCGTGCTTATTCCGAGACCCAGACGTTCATTTGCATGCTTGGTAACATCAGTGGCTGTCTTCAAAGGATCCTTTTGACGACTCGAACTAAGGCTCTATCACTTTTCTCACTTGACTTGCGCGGACGGCCACTACGAGGCATGTTTGCGAAGTTTCCGGTTGATTTGAAGCGCTTGGTGACTCTCGAAACCATTGCATTGCTCACACCAAATAAAGACGCGACCTTCCGAGTTGACATACCACTATCCGATGCTCTTTTGATAGCTTCTCTGGTCTGCACAGGCTGATTCTTCTTGTTTACCATCTTCTAGAGCTAAAACAACTTTTTGTAAAAGGCGACAATAACAAAGAGGTGAGCGAATGTACAAAAATCAAGGGTGTTACATTACTTTTGTCCGGCCTAAAATGGACTAGTCGTGAAAAGTGGCTGTAGAATGAAATTGTGCCCTCAGAATGAATTTTTTGCAGAATCATGTTCCTTGCTAAAAATACACTTAAAATGTTTTTGCCGGACAAAATTTTGCCAGGAGATACTAGAACTTTACCAAAACTTAGATTTTTGTACAGGTGTTACATTATTTTTGTCCGCTACTGTATTAGTCACAACTTCCATACGCTGGCCTACCCAGGGTGACCAACTCAATTTTTGAATTTCCGGGCATTTTTTTCATAAATCCGGGCATTTGTTCTTATTTTTTGGCCAATTCCGGGCAATGTTAAAAAATCTTTATTCCACACAAAAATAAAATTGTAGAAGAAAAAATTATTGGTTGAATTGATATTTTTCAACAGCTCTTTTTTCAACTCTTTTTCAAGATTCAATTATAATGATTTATAAGCATTATAGTAAATTAATTGTGTAACTGAGTCCGCCCTACATTTAAAACAGGGATATGTAGGACTATAAAATTGCATAAGCCTCTTTTGGATTAATTAGGCGGAATCCACTCCCACTTGTCATTTCCTTTTATAAATAAATTTCTGTCGACACATTTGGAAAACTTTTTCATTATTGTTTTAAACTATATAATTTCAATGAGGAGAATAACCTCTCCGTTACATATTGTGCCCGGATTTTGGAAAAAAAATCCGGGCAAAAATAGGGCAAATCCGGGAAATGCCCGGAAAACAGGGAAAGTTGGTCACCCTGGGCCTACCCCTAAGCCTAAGTAAAGAGCACCCAAATATATGTTCCAGACCCCAGAAAAAGTGCGTAAAACACTTATTAGTCACAACTTCCATACCCCTAAGCCTAAGGGCTAAGCCTAAACTTGTTGTTCCAAAGGGTAGTTAAAACGATTTTTAGAAGGTCTGATTTTGGGGAGAGAGGGGTATTCTATACTAGCGCCAGAAATCCTAATCAAAATCAGAAAATATTTAAAATTATAATTATCATACTTTACCGTATTCTCTCTAATAGGCCCACACTCTCTATCAAACCCACACCCCCAACTTTAAGGACCTATATCTCAGCTCAGAGAAATTTTTGCAAAGCTTTTTATTGCGTTTTGTTAACTCCCACAACTTTTATTACAGCTCAGTGATTTTGAATTGCTCCCAATAGTTTTTGGTGTCAAAATAAAGCCCTGTCTTCGGGAAATACAACGAATATTTGAATATTGTTTTCTCGTAAAAAATGTGTTGCATTTCAGTTTATTTAAAATGGAAATGTGAAATGCAAACGACACTTCTGAAATGTGCTGAGATCTCAAACATTTTTCAATCACGATAAAAAGCTCGAGTATTCTTTGGATTCTTCTGTCTCTGAGCTTTATTTTGAGATCAATAAGTGTTTGGCGGGCTTGACGTAACGCTAGATATAAGCAAAAGTATTCAAAAAGAGCAACATTTCAATTTCAAGAAGTATGAGCGGGACTATTTAATTCTGCTTTGAAATTTGGATTTCTTGGGAAAATTTTGAGCTAATAGAGGGCACTGGAAAATGTTAGCTTATGAATAATTACCTTTGTTTAGAAAAACATGAAAAATTAAATAAAAATCCGAGACTAACTAGCCATACACTCCATTTGAAACATTTTTGACCCTGATGATCCTATTGGAGACGGTTCTAGTGCGGAATCGTTTTCCAAAATATGCCTTGGTCCCCCTATTGTTTTTTAAAATTTTTTAAAAACATTTTATTTTTTTCTTGCAACTCTTTATTTTCTTCCGTCAGCTTATTTTTCATTGTTTTTTGTATCATTTGTAAATTTTCAGATGTTGCGTTTGCTGTAATTGCGGTGTTTGCTTAATTTTTACATTTACAGATATGGTTCAATACTTTCTCTTGGATGAAAGCTTGTTGCAGCAGTCAATCAATTTTCAAACATTGTGCCTTCGCGATCTGTTTCTCATGCCGAATGATGCTTTTATTGCTGCTCTCGTGGGGTTGAATTTGCTTCGAAATAGGATGGCTTGCGAGCGGTGTCAAAATCCGATGCGAATCATCAAGAATACACAAAGGCAAGATGGAATCCAGGTGTTTTGTATATTAGTAGTGTATAAAATTTATGTTTTTTAGTGGCAATGCAAATCAAAGAGTATCAGATGTTCAACAAAGTCAATCAGATGTGGTTCTTTCTTTGCACGGTCGAATCTCCATCTATCATCGCTTTTCATCGTCTGCTACATGTGGGCCGTGGATATGGATAATAAGCACGTATGTCATGAAATGAATTTCAATAAGCATACTGTTCTTGATTGGCTGAATATTTGCAGAGAAGTGTGCGAAAAATGGGATTTTTATATTTAATTTTGATTTTTTGAAATTTATATTATATTTAGCTACTGCAACAATGAAGCTTCAATAGGCGGACCTTCTTCAATAATTGAAATTGACGAAACCTGCGTCGCCAAGAGAAAGTACAATCGCGGTAGGAAAAGACGGAGTTACGAACAGTGGATATTCGGCGGCATCGAGCGGGGTCAAAATGGATTAGCATTTGCTTTTCGGGTTCCGGACCGAACAAAGAAGACATTGCTATGTATCATCTACAGAAGAATCAAACGAGGAACTACAATACTTTCGGATGAATGGCCAGCGTACCGCAAACTTGGAAACCAGTTGGGCAAGCCGGATTAAATATGGACATTTCACTATCTGTCACAAGAAGATGTTTGATAGGTAGTTTTCGATTATGGTAGATAATTATCATATTTATCATAAACATCATATTTTAGGCACGACTTGGATCGAAATGGAAATGGAATTCGAATTCATACCAACAAAATCGAACCATATGAAACACAAAATCAAACGCCTGCGGGGAATTATCGAAAACATGAAAGCATCTTACGTCGCTGAAGCTGTTTTTCGCCAGAATTGCCGAGCCAAGAAAACAAACACTCTAGAAATGTTCTTAGAGAAAATTTCAGTGATTCACCGTATTGATAACTATGAAGTGTGATGTAGTATTGTGGTTTGTGTTTTTTCGGTAATAATAAATAAAAAAATAGTAAATTTGTAAAACTTGAATAAAAAACAACAGGGGGGACTAAGCTGCTTTTTAAGAAAAAACAACAGGGGGGGGCCAAGTACATTTTGGACAACGATTCTGCACTAGGGCCTGTTCAGACTTTAGATTTTACATACATTACAGAAACTTTACAGAAAAAGAGAGTTTCACAAACTTATGGAGTGTTTGCAAAACGCCCTAGACTTTTAAACAATGAATGGCTAACGTGAATTTTTCAAAAATGTGTATTTGACAGACTCTACAACAGGGTTTTCGATTTTTTTTTAAATTAATCAGTTGTTGCGCCTTCAATATTCAAAAATCAGACAATTTTCTTTACCAAAAAACTCAGATTTCGCTTTTTTGGGGACTTCGAAAGGCAGAACATTTGTGAAAAATCAGACGATAATGCTTTATCTGCACTTATTTATAAATATTATTTCCTGTTCACTTTCCTCCAAAGTTTTTTCCAATTGAGTTAGGCACACGCACATTTGCTTGCGTGCATATAAATTTATATGTGCGTGGGTTAGTAGGTAAACACAAATTAAAAAGTCAAGGCGTTACTCACTTTTACGACAAAAATAAGTTGGAAAGGAAGGAGAATGTGAAAAGTTAAAAAAGGTCACTGGAAATGTTGGGTTATGAAACACTACTTATAAAATAAGTAAAATTAGGCTCTTTTAAACAATGGACACTGATTTAACAGAAGGGTCGACAGGGGAATCACAAAATCTGATTTTTTCAAATTTTTGGCTAAAACTAATACTGTAACTACCTATATAACCCTCTCTAAAAAAACTCTCAAAATTTAGTGCAAAAATATATCAGAACAAATTTTCGGATAAGCGGGAAAAAAATAAGTAATCAAAGAGAAATTAGCAGGACTGCGACCCACCCTGCGGCAAAATTTCTGCGTACACACCAACTCAAGTTCGGCGTACACCCCCTAGTTTGCCTTGTTTTTCTCCAAGCTGATTTAGTGTAATTTTTGATCCTAGTATAGAATAAAATCCCCACTCCGCCCTCCCCCCTTTCCCCCCAAACTTATGCCTTCTAAGCCTAAGTAAAGAGCACCCAAATATATAGGGTTGTCGGCCAGACGAAATTTTCGGCTCGGCCGGCCGAGCCAGAACCGAAAGCCGAAAACCGAAAAAATGCCGGTTTTCGGCCGGAAAAGCCGAAATTCGGCCGGCCGGCCGACAACCCTACAAATATATGTATGGGGGGGGCTGCTTTTTTGGTCAACTGTGAATAGTGCCAAGGAGGGAACTTTTTGCCCAGCTCCAGCAACCAAAACGTAGTGGAAATATCGTAAAATAAGTATTTACAAGGATTTTGAGTGCGAATAAAATTGTTGTTGTCGAGAAGCATCTTTTGTAGTCTGACACCGCTCTCATTCGCTCAGCCTACCTTGGGGGACCAAGGCAGTTGGTCAACCTATGATAACCAAATTTTTTTTCAAAACATGTCTTTTTAGTGCGGAAATTGTTTGGAAAGAACTTTTTTATCGTTTTTAGCGTATAAAAATTACTTAGGAGACGTCTGAACACTATTCACAGTTGACCAAAAAAGGGTCCCCCCCCCAAGTAAACAAGTGCCTATTGAAGAATTCACCGAAAAAGAACTTTTTAAAGTTATGCAGGAATTCAAAAATATCTCTTAGAAATTTCTACAGTTTACATAGCCTGTTTAAACTGCAGTACTGACGACCCTACTATGAATCCAGTGGAGACCAGCTATGTTCTCACCACTCAACCACCACCCAGACGTATACAAATCCAGTTGCCAAACGGTGTGGCCAGCAGGCAAGGCAGCCAGCCCACCATGAATCAACCTAGAACCAAGTCTAATGTGCGGATCCACACTTCTGAACCTGTTTTATTGTCGGTGTCAACAGAAAATCAGTCTCCAAGAAACTGGTGGGACAGTCTGGCAAAAGCATTTTTTGGGTGTTTGAAGAAGGCTAACTTCAAAATGGCATCTTCACCGTCCAAGGTTATCCCCATTGCCGAGAAGTAGGTGAATTTTTGGCTCTATTTAAGAAGAGGTACCATTTTTTGCCTTGGACCCCCCTATTGATTTTTTTTGTAAATTGTTTTCACTTGCTTTATAATTCTATTCTATCAGTCTTCTGTTTATGTTGTATTGTATTTATTTCTACTTCAGCCATACATTGATCAGATGGGAAAAATATATGATTAGCTAAGCAGTTGAATTGTTTGTATGTGAAATGATATATCCTAAGCCTAAAGGCTAAGCCTAAGACCTAAGCATAAAGTAAGGTTGGGGCATGGGGGTCGTGAGTCTGAAAACTTGAAATATTGGGGTAAATGGGGTTAGTATGCCTGAAAAGTAGAAATTTTTGGGTGGATGGGTGATGTATGGCTGAAGTAGAAATAAATACAATACAACATAAATAGAAGACTGATAGAATAGAATTATAAAGCAAGTGAAAACAATTTACAAAAAAAATCAATGGGGGGGACCAAGGCAAAAAATGGTACCTCTTCTCAAATAGAGCCGAATTTTTTATGGTTTTGGGTGTAGTGGCGGAAATCGGGTGGAAGAGTAAAAAAGTCGGAGCGGAAGTTAAAAAAAATCAAAAGAAATTTAAAAAAATTTGGAAAACGTTTTTTTGCGAGTTGACTATTTTCTTCCGAAATTTCCCAAATTTGCCTTATTCTTTCGGAAATCGGAATTCCGTCCCATCCCTGGGCTGTGCATAAATGTTAATGATTTTGTTGACTATGAAATATATTCAGAGTCCATCAAAGACACCTAGAATTGGAACCGTTGTGCTGCCTGTCGTCATGTTTGGTGAGGGGAGGGTGTTACGCAGTAGTTGTCTTTGAACTGGTCTACATTCTGGTCACCCTGTTTGTGGTGGCTGTCAAAGTGTATGATGGAGGCAGGCTCAAGTTCTGGGAAGATCTGGAACCGAATTTTAATGCTGTGGTTACAAACCAACTGTTTCTCTATGTTTTGGTGTCTTTTGATATAGTCAGTTTTGTTTTTAATTTGGTATGTAAATGAGTCGACAACGTGTGTCATTCAGAAGGCACTGAAAAGTTTCAGATCTCAGCAAATTGATTCTCATACCTCATTCACAATGGAGGATTGAGGTTGAAGTCGAGGATTGAGCATTTTCATGAGACCTTTCATTAAAAATTCCTCAATCCTCAATTTCAACCTCAACTTCAATCCTCAATTTCGAGGTTGAGGATTGAGCTTCAGCTTTAGCTTGAAGAAAATGCTCGTCGACAACATTTTCACAATATTTCCTCAAGCTGAACATGATCTTCAATCCTCAAACCGTAGAGGGGAGTGAGGCAATTTTTTTTTAAATTTTTTTGAAGATCAAGGTCAAAATTTGTCAAACAGTGATTCTGTTGACTTTTTTGAATTACTTAATTTCCGGTTAACCAAGTTTTTTTGATTTTTGGTACCGTTTTTCAGTTTTTTCGGCATTAATTAACCGGAAATTTGCAGTATACAATTTTTTAATATTTCACCATGTTTTCGTTAACTACCCTAATTCTGACGGCTATAATTCTTACTTTGAAAATTGGCTTTACAGTTTGAGTGTTTCTTATGACCGATTTTTTCGACTAAATGAGTACTCATGTAAGTCAATTGGACGTTCTAGTTTAGTCCTAGCTGGTCTTGTCTATGTAGTGGTAAACAGGTATTCCGGTACTGGTATCCATCTATCTAGGTAAAGATACCTAAGTATCCAGGCGGTGATACCCAGGCCTTAGTATTCAGGTGGCAGTGCCTATTTACACAAGAGGTAATACCGAGGGGCCCACCCAGACTAGGGGTGACGGTTTTGGTATATGCGGCTATGCGGCTGCGGCTATTTTCAGAAAATTGGTGCGGCTAGCCGCGTTGCGGCTGCGGCTAGCCGCTAGCCGCAATCACCCCTAACCCAGACCACGTATCTAGCAGTGCTCTCATCATAAGTTACAACAAGTATCCATACGGGTTTCTTTATTTAAATAAGGAAACAAAACTAATACCGGTTACAAAACACTAGATCATCTGGTCTTGCCAACTCACTTTTCCGGCTCCAGAGTAAAAGTGGACGAGTTTTCTTCGCATCGCAGCCGCTTTCAGCTTTTCTGTAGTCTTGTTTGCCGGTCCAACGCTTGTTGTGTGGAGTTGATTATTATTAGTTAGATATCGCCAAAGTCCATCTTTTTCATCCCCTATGTCATTGAGATCTAAGCATGCAAATTTCACAGAATTTCCTGGCTCAGAGAACTGTTCACAAACCTGATGGATTACCCGTTTTCCCTTTCTTCTCATCAAGTAGAAAGTTGTAAAGCACAACGATGGCTTTGATTGTCCAGGTGGCGTTTTGTCCTTTGACTGCTAGACCCCAGAGAAGACATTTCCAAGTCGCTGCAAAGATTCTAAAGAAGTTCTCAACCACGCGTCGACCTCGGAAAGTTCTTAAAAGCATGATGAGGAATAAAGAAGATGAAAATAAAAGTGAAACTAACTAATAGTTGAAAATTTGCTCGTCCTTGGATAACTTATAGCCAGGAAATGGATTCATTATTCGCTCACTCAACGGAAAGGCACCGTCAGCGAGGAAATGATAATTAAAAAGCAGATTTGTTTCAGGTAAGAAGTCAGGTTTCGGCAAATCCAGCGTATTTTCATCCAGCGCCTTCTTGAAATCTGAGACATCGTAAATTCCTGAAAAACGCTAATAGAATTACTTCAAAATATGAGACGGAAAATAAAGTGTCCAACCAGCATCTCCATTGTGGCCATAGCTTCCGAAATTACATATTAAGCATCGGTACCTTGCGTCCATACAAGCCATAATTACAATCGAGCATGATCCCTAGAAAAAATGAATCGCTATTTATGAAGATGAATCAAAAAGTTACCTTGTAGTTATAATAGAGAGATCCTGAGTTAGCAGGCTTCTTCATCACAACATGCTTACCATCGATTGCTCCTAAAAGCAAAAAAAAAGAGACAAAGGCAAAAAAGTGTTTAAAAAAAGAACCAACCAAGAACCATTGGTACTTGCCACCTATGCTAGAAGTCTCGAGAAATCACAGCCCACTCTGCTTCTTTTCGTGGAATGGCTAACTACTTTACTGTTGTAAATTTCTATCAAAAACGCTATGCTTTTTCACTAACATGAAAAGTTAAAAAAAAGTTTTTACACTAGTTTTTAAAAAAATTTTGCGGTGATTTTGAACGTTTTTGGATTTTATAAATCAGGGATCCCGCTTAAAAATTAAAATTGGGATTTTTTCGTTTAAAAATCAGGATCCGGTTTTGGTATTTGACCACAAAAAAAAGACGAGAATGGGTGTCCCGACTTCATCTCTAATTCTATCTAATAAAGTCAAATAAAAGTTAAAAATCGACCCTAGTATAGAATACACCCCCAAACTTATGCCTTCTAAAACTTAAGTAAAGAGCACCCAAATATATGTTGCAGACCCCAGAAAAAGTGCGTAAAGCACTTATTAGTCACAACTTCCATACCCCTAAGCCTAAGGGCTAAGCCTAAACTTGTTGTTCCAAAGGGTAGTTACAACGATTTTTAGAAGGTCTGATTTGGGGGTATTCTATACTAGCGCCTAAAATTCTTATTTCCAAATCTTTAGTATTATAAAATCCTTACTACTTTTTGCAGCTATCGTCAGTGATGGTACTCACCCTGTTCCGAGGACTAGTAGCATTTGAGCGGAAGTATGTGAAAATGCACTGGCGCTACGACTTCCTGGCACTTGGTTTCAATGTGTGCGCTTTTGTAGTTTATTTGGTACAAGTTGTTCGTCCATTTATGCACGTATCATCACTACCTTTATTTAGTTTGCCCTGAGTTCTGAAGGCCCACAGACTTGGACACTTGACAATATTGTGCTGGTATACTTACATTCATTTTTCTCATTCACATGAATTGCAGTAGAGCTAAATTTGAGCGCAGAATCACAAAAAAATCCCAATATAATTTTTAATTATTTCGTTAACTTTTTCTTATCTTACCTTACTGTTCATTTTCGTATACAGTCAACCTTCTCTATAAGCTACACCCTCGGGACCGATTCCAGCTGTAGCTTATGCAAAGTTTAGCTTAAGTAGAAGTAGTACATGGTGCGTATTCCACTCATCAAAGGATGCCGCCTTTTTGCCCCATACCTATTGAACACTTTCAAAGAGACGCCCTAAACCGGACTGGGCGGGACCAAAATCACTATCCTCAAAATTAAACCACCCTTTTTTTTCCTTTTCAGGCCTAAAAATTGCTGAGACCTTGAAAAACGCACTTTTTGGGCTGGGCAAATAGTGTACTTTAGCCTTAAAATTGGCAATGATCACTATGTAGAGTGTTGTTTATACTGTTGGGACAGTCACATGTGATCACTATAAAGAGGTGATTACTATATAAAGTGATCACTATATAGAGGTTCATCTTCCCTTCATTTCCTTATAAACCGGTTGGTTTCCTTATAAACCGGTTAAGTCAAACCCAGGTGATCACTATAGTGGGAGTGATGCTATATCGCGTGATCACTATATCGAGACTTGACTGTACCAGAAATTGAGGCTGACAGTGCATATGTCTGGCCTTTAATTCAATTTTATGCATCTCTATATAGTATTAGGTTGATCCAAAAGTTCTTGGGCACCTTGAAAAAATTTATTTTCGATTTTTTATTAACGTGTTAATATTTTAGCATGATGTTTATCATTCCAATGTTTGCAGATCTAATTCTGAGGAGATATCACTCGAAGTCACATCAACAAAACAGCTCTCCAAAATCTTTATTCAACAAAATAATCTCCCTCAACATCAACAACATTTTGCCATCTTTCAGGCAATCTCCCAATACCTTTAACAAAGAATCTAATCGGTTTCGAATCAAAATAAACTTGCAGATCTGTTAAAATTGCTTCTTCTGTTGCGAAAAAAAAAGACAGATGAGATGAAACGACGAAAAGAAGCGAATAAAAAATCGAAAATAAATTTTTTCAAGGTGCCCAAGAACTTTTGGATCAACCTAATATTTGGGTCGGGGGGTCCGTGGGTCACACCTTTTTACAGCCACTGGGAGTGGTCCAAATCTTTTCCTGAGAACACTTGCTAAGGTAAATTGGTGTGCCTGAACACGAATCCGGTGTCAGAATTGTGGGTTGACAAAGAAATTTTCGAGTTTTTCCCCAAATTTCGGTTTTTTTCGGACTTTTTTGACTTTGAAGGGATATAACAGGGTCAAAAAATGGTCGAAATATTTTTTTGCAGGTTTTTTTAGATCCGCCTCGATGTCAGCTTTCGTTTAAAAAAAATTATTTAGCATTTTAAATAGGGGATCTCCTACTTTGAAGTTTGGTGTCGGATCTAAAAATGACGTATGGTCTTATGTTTGTTGTTGACGAAATGCCACAAATTTGAAATTTAAAATTTTTGTCGTTTCAAGACAAGTCTGCCCAGGGATACGATATAGGCGCCGACAGGCGCCTGCTGTCCCTTGTTATTAATAATAATAATAATTTATTATTTCAAACTTTCAAAAGCTATAGCAAATCCAATTGCAGATGATCTGCTTCGTCGGCCAGATACCCCTGCAACTGTGGGCGATAACTGTAGTCAAGAGTTGCTATGATTTCTTTGTGCTTCTCTATGTTTTTGTGTCACTGGCGGAGAAATAAAATTTGCAGTGCAAATTTTTGTTTTTGTGAGAATTTAGTTGAAAGCAATAAATATTTTACTGCTTTGCTGTTGAACTCGCACACTGCATGACCTAATTTTGTTGAAACTAAACATTTGGATCAATTTTTATTGAAAGCGAAAATGTGCAAATATATTGGTGTGAAATGGTATTTATTGCCGGTTTTGTTCATATTTGGTTGGGCTCAACACCAATACATAGGTAATTGTTATAATTTTTATTAGGAGTTAGATACAAGCCTATGTCAATTAGAAATAGGGCTAAAATTGATTTCACCCAGTAAAATGATAATTTATCTAGTAAATTTTTAACTCGAGTATAAAAATTCGACCCTACTTGGATATACGAAATCCGCGGATAGAAATATCCGCGGATTTTCGATTCCTTCGGGGGCACAGGGAAATTGGGGGCTTGGAGTTGAGATGCGCACACCCACATACCTTAGACACAAATCACTCGAAAGTTACTCTGGATGCATAAAAAATGTATGCATACCAGAGTTTCTTTATGCGGTAGGCCCCAGTCAACAAAACTATGTTCAACATCTTTTTTTTTGTACAAAATTGGCCCCTGTTCGGTTCCTTTCCACCCCAATACAGCCTAAATTCCTTAAAAATGGTCAAAAGGGCACTTTTAGATGGCCCCAAAACTCAACTTTTTATTGACTAGAATTCAAAAATAATGCCCTTTTCGAGCTCCTGAGGCGATTTTGAGTCGATATAGGGTGTTTGGAAACACTTCAAAAAAATTGTTTGGGGGGTATATTCAAGTAGCGCCAAAAATTCGATGTTTTTCCAATCATTATTTTTATTTTTCCGGATCAACATTTGTCTCTGCGATTCTAGTTTCTAAGACACGTTCACAATGGCCCCTACACCCACTTCCACACCCGCACTCATACTCTTTCATACTATGTGAACACCAGGGTGTGGTAACCTCAGCCGGCTGAATTTGAACTCAGCCATCAGCCGGCTGAGACGCGCGTCTTAGGTAAAATTTTTGGCTTTTTCGCGGTAAATTCGTCCGCAGGTCGATTCTTCCACAAAATCTTTATAATATCTGAGTGCTATACAAACTATAATATTCAACTCAAAATTGTGTGCTGAAAATGGTTTATAAGACAAGAATCAGTTCACCTGAATCCAATATCCCCAGCAAATGTTAGAAGGTGATAGAAGACTTCCGCCAGAAAGGGACTTCAACTTCTGTGTGGCGTCGGCAGAATGTTTGAATCTACGAATCAACTGACTCATTGACTCTCATCCAGGCATGCTCTTCAACACTTTGCATCCACCGAACAGGGCAGTAGATAGACGATGACAGAAGCATGGAATACGTCGAGGAAATTCGACTCTGAAAGTCACAAGCGATAAGTGTTAAGCAAGAGCGTATTCGATAAAAAAAATTAGAGATGATGACGGGACGGGACGGTACAATTCCGTCCCGTCCCGGAATCCCGCCCTGAAATTTTTTGGCACCTGTCCCGTCCCGGTGTCCCGTCCCGAAAAAAAAAATTATTTAAATTCCGTCTCGTCCCGTCCCGATTCAATTTTTCAACAACTACCTACAACCTGTAATTACAGTCAACCCTCGATATAACGGACCCTCGGTATAACGTCCCTCCACGACCGGTCCCACTGCGGGCCGTTATATTGAGGGTTGACTGTACCATGAGTCAGATCTTACAGGAAGCCCAACAAACGTGAATCAATCGGAAGAATGTCAAACGTCTGGAAATTGAAGCTCTTCAAGAAGCCCGATCGGAAATTTTTATGACCGTCCCAAAAATCTTCCCTGTCCCGGGGTCCTGTCCCGATATCACTTTTTGACCTGTCCCATCCCGCGTCCCGTCCCGAAATTTTAAAATTTGAATTCTGACCCGTTCCCTCCCGAAAAGGTCAAGCCATCATCTCTAAAAAAAATGACTTACAGCCATTGCTCAAAGTCCACAGCTTGCAAGTTCCCAAATTGGATTGTCCTTAATGATGGAGGAGAGTTTAACCAGAATAATCTTCGCTTTCTTGTAGCGTCCTGACACCTCACCGTCCGGAATTGGAGGAATGTCCATTGCGCCTGAAGATAAAATTCTAAATTTTGCTGAGAAGGAGGGTGAGTTGAAGGGTGTGTTTCAAGATGGAAGATGTTGTGCGACTGGGAGTGGTGGGAGTTTGAGTGAGCACTTGTTTGCCGTTGTATTTTGTGGTTCACATCCAAACAGAGAAACGGATTGAAATTTTCGGTTGATATGATAAGATATGATGTTGGCGACAATTTTTTCGGAGTGGTGTGATAATGATATGATATTGGTTAAAAAATTTTACCTGATGTGATATTGATATCACTATCATATAATTATTTTGTCATAAATAATGATATCATGGAAACACTGGCTTAAAGACAATAATAAACATAGCGGTCAAAATTAATCAAGAGGATGCATTTTTCATTTGATACAAAAATTTTGAAAAAAGTGCGCGTAATTCTGACACACCCTGTATTATTAACTGACCCATTGGTATTAAGAAAAGGACGATACGAAAAATGCCTCCTTTCGGCAAAAACGTGCCCCTTTTCTTTCTTTTAATAAAAAGCATAAATTTACCTACTTTTTTCGAAATTTTTAAGATTAACAGGTAGCCGTGCAATTCTAGTGTTTCACGGCCTATCATTTGTTGCATCGTCTTCAATCAAATGTAGCACAAAAAGGTAAAAGTATGAAGCAGTCAGAAAAATAATTTGGTTCATACTTTCACTTTTTTGTGCTACTTTGCGAAGATGATGCAAGAAACAACTGATATCTCGTTATGAACTAGAAGCGCAGGGCTACCTAAAGAGGTGAAAATTTAAAAAAAAAGTAGGAACATGTATGACTTTTTAATTAAAACGAAAAAATGAGGCACACAGGGGGTGCTTTTTCACAAAAAGGGGACACTTTTTCGCCAAAAGGCTACATTTTGAAATAGAAAAAAATGAAATTTAATACTTTCTTTAGACACCCTCAGAGCGATGGCGAAAATTAATAGTGAGAGCGGTCGAATCAGTGGAGAAGTACTTTTTCAACAGCCATACAGAAGCAATGCCCCCACTTTGATCAAAGGATATTTCACAGGTATTTGTTTATATTTTTTTGTTTTTAAGACAATGTATGCGTATTTAGGATTAGAGCCTAACAGAAGCTATTGGGTGGGTATAGTGGAGTATGGCAATCTGACAGATGGGTGTGCCAGCATGGCCGCACACCATTCCACCGACCACAAACACTTCCGAACATCTTGGGCCGGCACTTTGGGAATGGTGCAACAGACTAGGGTGAGTTAGCACTGATAATACAATTTCACTTGACGTCTTTTTAATTAGCGTAAAGCCTCTAATACAGGGATACCATCGAAAAATTTTAAAAATAAGTAGATTTTTGGTCAAAAAATAAGTAGTCTACAGGAGCACTTAACCTTGACCCTTCACTCAATTAACCTTGACCCCTTCACTCAATTAACCTTGACCCCCTTCACTCAATTAACCTTGACCCCCTTCACTCAATTAACCTTGTTTGAAAAGTTACTTGGCCCCCCCCTTGTTTGAAAAACAGTTCTCGCAAAAAATACAAAAATATAAACGAAAAAAAGCATTTTTGGCGAGTATTCTACGAAATTACGCGGAAGATCAGAAAATCAGTAGAAATAAGTAGCCAGGCTGAAAATAAGTAGCTTTCTTATAAATAAGTAGCTTTCTTATAAATAAGTAGCTTCGAAAAAAAGATCCCGGGTGCCAAAATAAGTAGAATTCTTATGAATAAGTAGCGATGGCTACCCTGCTCTAATACCGTATTTTGTGTAACTTCTTCCCAGGGGGAGTAATTTTCCAACCCTCCAAAATCAGAAAATTTCCAATTCGATCTCAAAAATTTCGGGTGCTCAACCAAGATCTAAAAAGTAGAATGGGTAGAGCTTGTGGATGTTAAGAAAATGCAATCAACAGTTTTGCGAAATATTGACTAAGATAAGCTAAGAGCTAAGATGTAGTCTTTAAAGTTGAGGGGGAGGATTTAAAGGAAATACAGGAATCCCTTGTCCCAAAAAGTTACAAAAAGAAAAATTCAGTATTTTATAACATATACAATAATATTTTCCAGTTGCGCACTCATGAAAACTACAAAATGTCACTTTACGGCAAGAACAGTATAATTGGTAGAGGAGTAATATTGTTTGATGGTCGAGCAACTAGCATCCAGCATCCACCACACAGCACAATTAAGCACATATCAGGGTGCGGAGTAGTGGGCAGGCTAAATCCAACCTAGTCTTTCCACAAATACTTCATCTTCTAAAATTTAGTCTATAGTCTAGAAATTAATTTTCAAATTGTACAGGGTGGTCCAAATTTTTAATGTCGAAGAATTGAAGAGTTCAATCAATCCCTATCAAAAGCCTGTTCGAGCTGCATCGATGTGCAAGGAGAAGTGTTGAATGAAACATGAAATTTGGAATTTGTCGTTTATTTATTTTTTAATTTTCGGGCTTTTGTAGTGCCGAATAAAGTGTTATTAAAAATGTTTTGTGTCAAACAAAATGGCAGACTATCCTTTTTTGAATTAACAAAAGAAAAGGGGGGCTTGGAGGCTTGGGGTTGAGAGCCATATTTGTTTCTTTTTTGCGCAGGTACTTCTCCAGGGAACCCTTGTCTGCCTAGAATAGCAATCATTTAAAAATATCGATTGAATAAAAAGGAAGCTTAATTAGGACTTACGAGTTCCATAACAAGTATCACTGGTTTATTCAGTGCAGCAACGCCGTAGAACTTGATGATATTCGGATGATCGCACTTCCGCATCAGTCTTGCCTCTCGAAAGAACTCTTTTTGCTGCTCACTCTTGTTCATTCCTTGTCTTTGTTGCAGATCTCTATCACGACAGCATCTGGTACTTTGGGTAGGGTTTTCGGTGAAGCTGAAGTTCACTTTCATATTTTGTGATCTCCTACCTTCTGGGTTAGTTATCTAGTATTACTCTACATGACCAATAGAATTAGTTCCATTTGCAGGTATGCTCCACAGCCTGAAGCCGTGTAAAAAGGATGCCTATTATTCCGCGGTCCTCTTCGGCATTTACATCAATTCTTTGATTTCTAAAGTGTGGACATAGTATAGCCCAAAAAAGCTCTTCTCTATATTCTCTCCGTACTAGCAGGTGAATTATGAAATTTACGCATGACTACCTGCCAAAACTCCGATAGAATAGGATCCCCTAGACGTGACGCAAGGTTCTATGAAATTTTGTTTTTACGCTCGTTATAACTTTCCGTGTATGACTTATTGATAATCGCTGTAATTCAGGTTTCGGAAACGTTCTTCATATGATACCTGAAGTCTTTAGAATTTTTGAGATTTTTAATTCAAGATCTTTATTTTCGGTACTCAAAACTTAATAAGCACTAGAGAAAGTAGCACTTTTTGGCCAAATTTTTTTGTTTTATAAAAAATATCTTTTACTTTGAAACTTTGAGTTCCTAGCCCTGCTTTAACAACATTTCAAGGATGTGATACTCTGAAATTTTTAATTCAAAAGAAGTCGAATGATTCTTCTACCTGACACTATCTGTCTGAACGTTAGTATTTGACCATGGTTGACTGTCATTTATCCTCCCTGTTCAGATGTTCCGAAATGACAAAGTCGCTCGACAAATTCCATAAAAAAAGAAAATGTCGCGCGACAAATTCTATTTAAAATGGACATTATCGTTCAAAATTTTCCAGGTAACATTGTCCATTATTTGGGACAATGTCACGAGATAAATTCTTTTTAAATTAGACAATGTCCGGGTGCCTACAATTGTCCGTGTCGCATAACAAAGCATCAATTTTTGTGAAGCTCTATAAAACTGAGATATTCAGATTAAGTCTCTATATGTCTCAAGAAAACTCCATTATAGTAAACCAAG
The DNA here is from genome assembly GCA_029231635.1 of Ditylenchus weischeri. Taxonomy (NCBI): domain Eukaryota; kingdom Metazoa; phylum Nematoda; class Chromadorea; order Rhabditida; family Anguinidae; genus Ditylenchus; species Ditylenchus weischeri. The sequence goes on from JAMRYI010000266.1 coordinate 142,899, forward strand.
GACCGACCAATTATCGCACTATAACGTGGACGCCGAGCACTATATCGGAACTTTTGAACCGAATACGAAAAAGCGCACTAATCGAGTCTTGCACAATGTTCAACAAAAACTCTTTAATGCTAGCAATAAACCTAGGGCTGGACAATGGTCAATTGTTACTCACTATTTGCAGACTGTGCTACAGTCAACTCTCCATAAAAACAGGCATAAAAACAGTTCGGAAAATATTTTCTGCTCCGAGATACAACTGAAGGATGAATATTCAATTGCGACTTTAAATTGAGAAAAAAGGCAAAAAAGTTCCCAGAATTTCAAACGCTCATAACTTTTTGTAGACCTTGAGTTTCGAAATACGGTTTTTTGCAATCGTCTAAGAAAAAATATTGCGTTTCCTACAAAATTTCATTCAAAAGTAAAAAGACACATTTTTGGGGCGTTTTGAAAAGCCGTGAATTGACTCTCGATATATTGCGACCATCTCAGGGTCAAAATCAGGGTTCAAAAAAGTGTCGGACTCTAGGCGGGAACGAACTCGAGAGGTTAGCGTTATATCGAGAGTCGACTGTAATTACTAAAATCCTTGTCCTGCAGGCAATGTTCGGATCATCGGGCACAAATCATCACTGTCTACGATTCGTATGTTCTTCACCAAAGGCAGGGCTATATATCTAGCAGAAGCAACCGTGACTAAGTATGCGGAAACCGATATGCGAGGAAGGTTTGTGTGTGAGTATCAGTGCGACTGTTCAAGAACGATTTGCTAAAATTTTCTCAAGTATATTGATTTGTTGTTTATGCTTTTTTAGATCTTAAATATTAGGTTGATCCAAAAGTTCTTGGGCACCTTGAAAAAATTTATTTTCGATTTTTTATTCGCTTCTTTTTCGTCGTTTCATCTCATCTGTCTTTTTTAGATGACAGACGATCATTTACGCCACATTCTGCTGTTTTTGTTTCATGAATTGATTCGAAACCGATTAGATTCTTTGTTAAAGGTATTGGGAGATTGCCTGAAAGATGGCAAAATGTTGTTGATGTTGAGGGAGATTATTTTGTTGAATAAAGATTTTGGAGAGCTGTTTTGTTGATGTGACTTCGAGTGATATCTCCTCTGAATTAGATCTGCAAACATTGGAATGATAAACATCATGCTAAAATATTAACACGTTAATAAAAAATCGAAAATAAATTTTTTCAAGGTGCCCAAGAACTTTTGGATCAACCTAATACATTTTTATTTTATTTTCGTTTTCAGTCGTCAAAATCGTCATTTTGACAATTTTTGGTTTAAAAATCATTATAAAAACGGTATGTATGAAATTGAAGCATCAAAAGCTGGGCAGATTATGAAGGTGTAACAAGATTTTTAGGAAAATTACAAAACAAGGTGTTTTTTTTTTTGGAAAATTACCATATACCGTATTTCCTATAATAGCAGCGCACCCCCTCATTCAAAATCATGTTTTTGGCGTTGTACTTTAAACCCACTTTTTTAATACTGAAGTCAGGCAAGTCACCACCCATTTTATAGCTCATCTCACTGGCTACAAATTGAGGGGTAACTTGCCCGAGAATAGTCTTCAAAAAGTGGGTTAAAAGTAACCTTGTGAAACGGGCACCCCTTTCAGTTTTACCTATTCTTTCACAAGCCATCTTTAGCAATTACCAATTATTTTGCTTATTTTTTTACAAATTGCGTGTCAACCTGCCTGTGAGTGGCCTACGAAAAATGGGTCAAAATTTAAAAAAACGGGGGGCCGTGGTAGGTGGGATGTAAGGAGAGAGAAGTGCTCGTTTACCACAATTATTACAATTAAATTTTCTACAACTTTAAAGTTGTATTCTCTGGCTTGCCTCTGACTTTTCGATCAAATTTTTCAAAAAAAGTTAAGTTTCTCTACAACGCCACTCCCAAAAGTTGGTTCCCGTCTAGGGTGGACATTTTTTCACATCAACTTTTGAATTCTTTTCTCGAAAGTAATCCTCCTAAAAAAATGGCGGCATTATACCGGGCAGCATGGGTCATACTATCGAAACTATGATCATTGGCAAAACCGACTGGTCAAATCGGAATCCTTTCAATTTTAGGACAAGATTGGCCTACCAGGTCCGACAAAAGACTTCAGAAACTAAGGTAAAATAGGTGTCGCACCCTAGGAGGGAGCAAAATTTGAGGAAAATGTGTCGTAGAGGGACTCAGCTGTATTGAAATGAGTTCTTATTAGATCTCTCCTGGTAGTTCTTGACCAATTATTCAATTGTGCTACCCAACCACCGTTTTTTATCACATCTTTTTCGTAAGCAGAACCACCTGCCCATAAATCTAGTTTCGCTCCACTCTTCTAGTCTTCTTCCAATTCCCAAATTTCGATCAAAAAGCTTGATAACAACTGTTTCAAATTGCCGTTCCGCACGAAACAAGACTTGGCAAAATGTATGTGCTAAACGATCCAATTGCTTTTTCCTGTGCTTCTTCTTTCTTTTTTGCAGTTTCCACCATCGGCAGCAGCAGCAGCAGCCATCCAGGACCCAATAGCTCTTTTAAATGTGCGTCCGTTGCAGTAGCAGCAAGCAGTAGCTGGGGCAAGCTGGCAACAAGATTAATATATGTGTGCAAGGCAGGCAGTCAGAGGAAGCTTTTCAAGCCTAGCTAGTAGTATGCTTTTGCTCCTCCTGCCACCTCCTCTTCCTATAAACCGAGTAAAAAAAGCTTGTGGTGCTGGTGCCAAAACCTTTTTCAAGCCCCTCTTGCCAGTTTTGAGCACTTGAAGCCCTTTTTAGCAAGTGATTTAAATGTCCTTCCCACTTTTCTCGTTACTATTCTTCTTTTTTTTTTGGGTTTGTCTCTTTTCTGGCACCTATTGTTTGTGCGGTTTTGTGAGACATGCAAGATGAGACGGAAATGGCCAACGAATTTTTCAATTTGTTAAAATTGTTTTTTGTCGTTGTCATTTCCAATAGCTTTTTTCTTTTGCAATTTCGGTGCTTGGGTGGTTGGAAGAAGAGTGGGGTTTGATTGATTTTGTAGATTTTTTATTGGTTTAGTGTTGATGTAATTAGTTTGGCATTAGAGACATTTCCCGAATATTTTCTCATTTTTTTGCGCCTTTTTATATCGCGCCTTTTTATATCTTGATTTTCTTTGACCCATTTTTATAAATTTTTTATATTTTTTGCATTTTTAGAGCAAACTTTGAGCTACTTTTGTTTTGAGTTAATATAGAGTTTAAAATTATACGATTTTTTTAAAACCAAGGCTCTCTACAATTTGCAAATTTGTGAACCGTACAAATTCGTCAACCGGAAAATTCTTCGACTGATAAGACTGGAGCGATAAGTTCGTCTGTTGGCAAATTCTTAAGCTAATGTGTTCTTATTATTATCACTCTTTTTCAAAGGAAAACAGCCTCTGATTTCAATTTTCTATGTTTACTGATCTAAAAGAACAAGCTATTCGTGAATCTTTCTACTAAAAAGACAGTACCAAGCACAATTATTTTGATGGTTTGACTCTTACCGTAATTATTCTAATAGAAACCCCGGGATTACTATTTTTCAATCCTCTAAAAATCTTGAAATTGTCAATCAAAAATAACCCTAACTCTGAAATCTTAGTAAAAAAAGGGGGTTACTATTAGAGACGGGGTTTCTATTAGAATAATTACGGTATATTAGAGCCCCTGCCAAAAAAAATTCAAAATTTTTTTCAACTCGGCCGACCATTCATAGAAAAAAAATTTATAAAAAAATCGAGTTTTAGCCTTGAGGGACCAAGGTATACTAACCTGAAGGAATACCCAAATTCCTAAAAAGATGTAATTTGGATTCAGATTCGTTTTGGTTAAGCTAATAATCTCGTAGAAAACAAAAAATAAATACGAAAATATCAAAAGGAAACAAAGTTCTATATGTCCGAAAATACACCGGTCGACGAATTTACTGTTTGATGAATTTGTGGTTGACGAATTTGCGGATGATGAATATGTAGAGAGCCCATGACAGAGGCTCCCTGATAACGATTTTTGGGACTTGATATGATAGTGATAGGGAAACATTAATTCCCCGCCTGATATGATAATGATACAATAAGGCCGTCGAAATTCTGGCGTGATGTGATAGTGATGAGGACCCTGAATTTCTCGCCTGATGTGATAACGATATGCTAACGCCCTCGAATTTTCAGCGTGCTATGATAGTAATATGATAACGCTGATATGATACTGATATGATAAGCCTGTCCTGTCATATCACGTGATAACGGAAATGTTCTGATATCAGGGAACCTCTGGCCCATGATAACACAGGGGGTGTCAAACACGTCGAAAGGCAAAATCGACGTTAACGTTCTGTCATCTAGCATTTTGAATATGACCTCATTTTTTTGCTCTTTTTTTAAACGGCCCTTCAAAAAGTTCGTTCCCGCCCAGGGTCCGACACTTTTTTATTCGAGATTTGAAATTTTTATTTTTCTGGACTTTCAAGCACAGTTTTTTTAAGTAAATCTGTCATGCTGAGCACAAATCCGTAAAGAAAACCGTATTCTGTTGTCCTGAACGGAATTTGAAATACAGGGTGCGCCAATTTTTTCGCACGTATTTGTTTTGGCCATAACTTTTTTGTTTTTCATGATTTTGACGTAATTTTTTTTTAAAGAAAGCTGAGACTCTAGGCAACCGAACCGTACCAAACATTGACAAAAAATTTATTTGAACACCACTTTGTGACAACAGTCAAAATAAACAACTCTTTTCACTCATATTCCTGCTCAACTGATCTTCCGTTCACTTCTAGGCAGTATTCGAGGCGGCTTTGATATGCTCCCATTGCTCTGTTGATCATCTCACCCGGCACCTTAGTATTCCTTCCAAGCTCCCTCCGATATCGAACACCGAATGCTGTGACACTTTTGCCTTCTTCGATGAACTATTCGACGAATTTTGCCTTGTCTTGAACTGTGTAGGTCATGGCTAAAAAAGAAAAACTAGACCTTTTCCTTAATCACAATTTTTAGTGTGTACGACAAACAAACATAAACAAATTTAGTACGGTTCGGTTGCCTAGAGTCTCAGCTTTCTTTTAAAAAACAAATTACGTCAAAATAATGAAAAACCAAAAAGTTATGGCCAAAACAAATACGTGCGAAAAAATTGGCGCACCCTGTGAGTCGTTGTTCCGATCGTTGTTCACATAGGATCCCATTTGCTCCTAATTTTATAAGGAATAGTATCAATTTCTCATCCCTGCTCTCGACAAGAAAAGGGCCGATTTTGCCTTTTAACGTGTTTGACACCCCGTTACCAGCGGTGCAAAATGTTATGGTGCAAAAAAAATTAGCATTAACCGCAAAATTCAAAAAAAAATGTTGATTGGATTTTTAAAAATTACAAAACAGACCATGCACTTTTTCGCCACTTCAAAAATAAGGCATTTCAAACATGACAAATATTTTGAGAAGCCCTGTTCCATTGCCCAAATTTGTACCTAGCGTGTTTTGGTAGGGTGTGAAGTGAAAACTAACTTTCTTTTTTTACAAATTTGAAGGTGGTGAGGAGGAGGCGTTGTAAACAATCTGATGAGTTGGTGCTTTCAACTACTACTCATGCTACCACTTCTAACTGACTGAGCATGTCTGGCGAGATGAACAACCAGGAAGAACCTGACGAAGTGGTTGGGATGCTGGCTCACGATGGTGGGGCACACATGGCAAATGGCTCTAGTGGACACACTCTTGCTGAACAGGTATGTTTTCGTGCCATATCCAAATTTTAAACAAAAAAGGCTGGATCTATTGAAGAGTCATGCACCATTTTTGACTTGGTCTTCCCGTTGTTTTTTTTTGTGAAAAATTTTCAAAAGACAACAAGGGCATCAAGGTATTTTGACTAACAAGGGAACCGATGGAAGTGTATAAATAATTTTGTTTTGAAAATTTGTTTTGAATTTTGAAAATTTTGGCTAGCAGAGCACAATCGATTTACTCAAATTTTTTAATATTTTAGGCGAGCAGACAGAAAAAATTGACCCTAGTATAGAATACCCCCCCAAACTTATGCCTTCTAAAACTTAAGTAAAGAGCACCCAAATATATGTTCCAGACCCCAGAAAAAGTGCGTAAAACACTTATTAGTCACAACTTCCATACGCTGGCCTAGCCCTAAGCCTAAGTAAAGAGCACCCAAATATATGTTCCAGACCCCAGAAAAGTGCGTAAAACACTTATTAGTCACAACTTCCATACGCTGGCCTACCCTAAGCCTAAGTAAAGAGCACCCAAATATATGTTCCAGACCCCAGAAAAAGTGCGTAAAACACTTATTAGTCACAACTTCCATACGCTGGCTAGCCCTAAGCCTAAGTAAAGAGCACCCAAATATATGTTCCAGACCCCAGAAAAAGTGCGTAAAACACTTATTAGTCACAACTTCCATACGCTGGCCTACCCCTAAGCCTAAGTAAAGAGCACCCAAATATATGTTCCAGACCCCAGAAAAAGTGCGTAAAACACTTATTAGTCACAACTTCCATACGCTGGCCTACCCGTAAGCCTAAGGGCTAAGCCTAAACTTGTTGTTCCAAAGGGTAGTTACAACGATTTTTAGAAGGTCTGAGGGGGGGGGGTATTCTATACTAGCGCCGAAAAATTGAATACATAGGCCGAAATTCCCTGGTCGCCCATATGGATATTTGAAAACAACTTTTTAAAGTCAAACCTGCAGTAACACTCCTAAAAGCTCGATCTTCAGCTGTGTCCGATATTTTGGCCCTAACCCCAAATCAGGGGTTTTTTTTGCCTTGGTCCCCCCAGTTGTTTTTTTTGTTTTTTAGTTTTAGGCAAGGGTAGGCCAGAGTATGTTAGGACCGACTCAAACTGAAGTCTAACATATGTTTGAGTCCGTCCTAACATATGCTGGCCTACCCTTGCCTAAGACTAAAGCCTAAAAAATTTCAAAAGACCAACAAAAGGAACTAAGGCGAAAAAACCCAGATTTGGGGATAGAGCCAATATTTTTTTAACCTAAATGTTAAAGCTGGCGTTCGATTTTTTGCGGATGTCGCTATATCTAGGTTTGACTGCTTTTCAAAAAAAATTTAAAAATCCACAGTGGAGACCAAGGAACCTTGACTCCTTGAGTTTCCAGATTCGATTTTTCTGTCTGTTTGCCAAAAAGTTTTGCCCAGTAATGTTTGCCAAAAAATATTAAAATAGACTATGCCCTACAGCCAGAATTTTCGGAATTTTCAGTTGGATAGGTTCCTTTGTAAGGCCGAAAGTGGGCCCGAATTTTCACTAGATCATAAAAACTTTTCATCAACTATAGGCAAGGGCGCATTCCTCCAGTCCCAGGAGAATTCCTTTGTTCGAAAGGGCCTCAGCCAGGTGGTGGAACCCGCAATTTGCCTCGTCTACTCTGGAAACTCAATACTGGAAATGCTCTTTCTCATTGCTGAAAAATAGATTTCGGTCTGGCCTCATCTACATCTTTTTGACTTGCTTGTTGTGGATGCTCTATTTGAAAATATTTGACCAGGACAAGGCGCACCATTGGGTCAGTTTAACAGCCAAATTTATCTGTTTGAAGATTAATATTGTTGTTTGCAGTTGGTGTCAGGTATGTTGACTGTGTTGTGCATCTCCATGCTATTGTTCACATCCTGGTCAGTGCACTACCAACGCTTCTACCTGCCCACATCGTTTCTGTGCATATTTCTCATTTGTTTGGTCACTCTGCTCATATTCTCCAGCATGGACCCTTTTATGGGACCTATGGCTTCAATGGCCACCAGCATTCAGGTTGGCCGCAATTTATGAACCATAAATTTGAAAAAAAGAAAAGGGTCAAATTTGAGATTGAATTTTGAAGTAGCGATTGAAATCTTGAGAATCAAGAATTTTTTTTTGAAACCAATTCAAACCGATGGCCCTATTCACTTTTAGGGGTCAACATTTTTGCCTTGGTCCCCCCTGTTGTTTTTTCTTAAAAAATTTCCTCGGTCTCACTGTCCATTAGAGTTACCGTATTTCCTCTAATAAGCGCCCTCCCCAAAATCGGGAATTTCTTAAATTCATTCTCGCCTTTTATACCAGGTTTTGTTTTGAACGCGACATATGTTATACACCAAAAATACAAAAACAGATTCCCAGCTACATTTTGGTACATAACATACATTGCGTTCAAAAACAAAAACTTGGTATAAAAGGCGAGAATGAATTTAAGAAATTCCCGATTTTGGGGAGAGCGCTTATTAGAGGAAATACGGTATTTCAATATTGTGATTATGGTGATCATTAAACATGACCACCTTCAAAACAATAAGGGGGACCAAGGCAAAAATGTTGACCCCTAAAAGTGAATAGAGCCTAAGCGATTATTTACTTGTCAAACGGTTCCACACTTGACACAGTCGATTCTCAATAAAGTCGAGGTCCTCTATAATCTGGGTGGTTAACTCAAGTTTCAAAAAGGTGGCGAAATTTCCCCAAAAGGTGGCATTATATCCAAACTTTTTCACCAAAGGTGGCGTTTCTCATAAACTGTCACACTTCTTGAGAATCATCTTCTGCCTCATCTTGCTTCCTCTTCTTTGCACGATTAAAGATGCTACACATCGGATGCGGTGGACTAAAACGAACATTTATAAACCGAACTGGGCAGTAGAAACAGTATTGAGGTTAGCAGCATTCACAAAGAAAATTAAGGGCTCTCCCCGTTTACCGCCAAAACTTTTTTGAATTTAACTATTTTTGGCTTTTTCCTGTTTCCGCCCAAAATCCTTTCCGCCATAACCTGTTAGGCACCATTATTTTTATTTATTTAATTGTTACATACATGTCTACTTACGTCAGAAAATTGTTTTGACTTTTACTGTTACGTATATAAACGGTTTTATCGGAAGTAGAAGTTTCAACGTGGTTACACAATCTGAGTTAGCTTTTGGCAAAAATTGGTCATGAATCCTTTGATCCTGTTCCTATAGGAATTTTCACTCAAACTTTTTTGCTTCAAGATATTACACCAAAAAATCTATTTTCTATGATACCGGGAAAAAATTTTCTGCGTTATATTCTGACAATACTTACATACATCCATACTTTTTCTTTGCTGTATTTCTTTGAGATTTCCATTCGTTGATTCACTCTTCTCTTATCGGCAGTCTTCAGCTTTGGAACTTTTCCGGCCATCAGAGACACGACCTTGGCCTCCTGCAAACTACACTCCTTTTTCATCAGTCGCAGCCACTTGTGCAACTATGAATAAAATTAAAAATAAGAAGTACTTATGGTATTTACAGAAAACAAATAAACTCACGAGACGATTTATTCTGGCCAGGGCCTTGCGCGAAACGATCCGGATGAGTTAAGCGATCCAAAGCACCTATGAATAAAACCAAAATAAGAATATTCACAGAAACCAAATAAACTCACTTCTTGAGTCATTCCTGCCAGCTCCTTCTCCATTACGACGAAGTGCGTATGCAAGTCGATCATTATGTGACACTTGCTGGAACTTGTGTGGCTCAAGAACTAACTCCTTCACGTCGAGAACTTGGTTGTGCAAGAGCGTTTGCTCGACCTCCTTTCGCTTTTCCTCCTACGAATTCAACAGGCACATCTTCCAACAGAGAAGCTTCACGTTTTTTCAGTCGACCACGAGGCGCAGCTGCTTGATCTTCTCTTGGGTATACATCGTCGCTCGGCAGTAAGGAATTACTTTCATCGGCGTCGCTCCATTCACTCCAGACTTCGGACGAACTATCTTCTTCAGCACTCGAGTAGTTAGCATCGATTTCCATTTTCAAGCCTTAAAAAGCAATTTATGATCTAGAAAAATACTAAGCTACGATTTAATCGCACGTAAAATTCTAATTCATAACTAATTATATACAAAACATTTCTCGACGAAAGGCTCACTTTCGCAATGTATTTGTATCATGAACAAATTTAAAAAAGAACAAGTAATGGCGATAAGGATTTTGGGCGGAAACAGGAAATAGCCAAAAACAGTTAAATTCAAAAAAGTTTTGGCGGTAAACGGGGAGAGCCAAATTAAGTGTTTAATAATTAAATTAAATACCGTATTTTCTCTAATTAACGCCCCGATTCAAAATCGTTTTTGGCATTGTGTTGACCCTTTTTGATCACTTCTCTCAGGCAAGTTACCGCCCATTTTGTAGCCAGAAAGATGAGCTATTAAATGGTTGGTAACTTGCCTGAGAGAAGTGATCAAAAAGTGGGTCAAAAACGCAATGCCAAAAACACGATTTTGAATCAGGGGGTGCGTTAATTAGAGGAAATACGGTAAGGAAAAATGTTCTGTACACTTTGCCGAATTTCGTACAAAAATGCCACCTTTTGTTTTTCAAAAAGGTGGCATTTGCCACCTTTAGGTGGCAAAGCTATATAAGAAAAAAATTGGCTGACTCACGGTCGGCAACTTGACCCGAATTGCTCTCAGCTTTGGCTAGGAGACAAGGCATAGATTTTTGCAAATTTGACAGTAGTTAGTTTGATATAAAAGTGGTATATAAAAAACTACAATGTTTTCTAATCAACCAGGTTGTGCTATTGATCTACACCGTGATTCCTCTGCCCCTGTATTTGAGCCTTTTGATCGGAGTGTGCTACTCCTGCCTTTTTGAATTGCTGTCCGGAGGCAGCAGAAGCGAGGAGGTGTTTGTGGTCAAGTCGGGCACTAAACTGGCCCTGCATGCTTGCATCCATCTGCTCGGAGTCCACTTATTCATACTCACCCAAGTCAGGCAACGAAAAACCTTCCTCAAGGTCGGCCAATCACTCCTAGCCAGAAAAGACTTGGAATTGGAGACTCAGGTGGATTTTATGCTAGCAAGAAAGTGATTTTACATGTTAATTTAGTTCAAAGACCACATGATCCAGTCTGTGATGCCCAAAAAGGTTAGTTATGATGTTTTTTGGTTAAATATTACCGACAAAATATTTCATAGACTTTCGAAATTCGGATCAGTACTAGTTAAAAGCCTGAATGGCACTACTGGAGAATCCGTTCCCATTTTTTGCCTCGGTCCCCCTGTTGATTTTTTTTGTAATTTTTTAAAAAATGTTTGGAGACTAATAATTTTTGAAACTATTTTTTTCAAACACTAAAAATCAATATGGGGGACCAAGGCATATTTGTTGGAAAATCAACAGGGGGGACCAAGGCATATTTGTTGGAAAAACAACAGGGGGACCAAGGCATATTTGTTGGAAAATCAACAGGGGACCAAGGCATATTTGATGAAAACCACAGGGGGACCAAGGCATATTTGATGAAAAAACAACAGGGGGGACCAAGGCATATTTGATGAAAAACAACAGGGGGACCAAGGCATATTTGATGAAAAACAACAGGGGGACCAAGGCATATTTGATGAAAAACAACAGGGGACCAAGGCATATTTGATGAAAAACAACAGGGGGACCAAGGCATATTTGATGAAAAACAACAGGGGGACCAAGGCATATTTGATGAAAAAACAACAGGGGGACCAAGGCATATTTGATGAAAAAAACAGGGGGACCAAGGCATATTTGATGAAAAAACAACAGGGGGGACCAAGGCAAAAATGGGAACGGATTCTCCAGTAGCACCGCCTGAATTGCGCTTTCGAAAATTACCGTCCTCGACCACAAAAAGATATTTTTTTTTGGATTTTTAGCTTTTTTTATTCGAGCCCAATATGAGCGAGATTATAATAATAAACCTGAAAGCAGGGAAGGGGGGCTGACCAATTAAGATTTAGGACCAAAATTAACGTTGTGAATTGCAAAATTATAGGAGTAATCATAAGGTTAAGTAAGCGAAGGACAGGACCAGAGTGTGAAATTAAACTTTTAACCAAAACTAAAACCAAATAGCACTCCACAACTAGTTTTGTTCCATTTCTGTCGCAGTCACGGCGCGTGTCTAAGCGTGGCTGCAGAGGGAACGAAGTTGCTGCTTTTTGTGAACAGTTTGATCATACTTATCTTTTGTGTTTTTCTTAACGTTAGGTGGCTCCCAGATAGCTTAACTACTGTTATCGATTTTCCGGTGGAAATCGATGAGGCGGAAATCCCAAATTTTGGCCCTATCCAACAAAGGAGGGTTTTTTTTGCCTTGGTCCCCCTGTTGATTTTTTGTGTGTTTTTAGGCTTAGGCAAGGGTAGGCCAGAGTATGTTAGGACAAGCTCAAACATTCACTCTGTATAGATTAGAAATAATTCATTTTGTAACCCTTTTCCTTAGCTACAAGATGATATCAACTGCAAAGATTTTCAATAGAAGAAGAAAATCTATGACCATTTCTAATTGAGAGCCAAAAAAATGACGCTCTCAGTGGTAAACCATACAAGTGACCTTAGACCAACCACAAAATTATTGACTATGCAAAATGTGCAGCCAATCAGCCTTAATTACATGTGTCTCTATTTTCAGGTTGCCAGCGAGCTTCTGAAAGAGACGAGTGAGTTAAGAAGGCCTTCACAAAGCCTGGAGTCTAATTGTCGTACTAGTAACAGCACCAATGGTATATATCCTCAACAACTCTAGCTTGCCCTAACCATAACCCTCAATAACATACATTCATCGCTATCACTCCAACCTTTTTCAGTAAAATTTTCTACACTTTCAGCCGGTAGAAGCAGTGCCGCCGAGTCGACCGCAGGAATCGTTGGAGCTGGATGTCTGATTGGAGGGCCCACTTCAGATGTTCAACGACACTCCAACTCTATGCCAAGTGTGCGTAAATTCCGACCCTTTACTATGAACCTAATGACGGACGTGTCCATCCTCTTTGCGGATATTGCTGGCTTCACCAAAATGTCTTCCAATAAATCGGCTGATGAGTTGGTGGGTGGATTAATGCTTATTAATATAAGAAGAAGACCCCAATTTTTTTAGGTAAATTTGCTCAATGACTTGTTTGGCCGCTTCGACTACTTGTGCGGTCGATGCAATTTGGAAAAGATTAGCACACTTGGTAGGACATACAATATGATATGGTTCTATATTTTGCCTTGGTTCTCCTTGCTGTTTGTAGTTAGGCGCACGGTAGACTAGTGTAAGTAAAGGCGGATTCAAACATGTTTTTCTGACTCTTTTTGCTACTCTGGAAATATGTCTGAAAATACGATGGCCCAACCTTTACCTAAGCCTCAGCTAAAAAACAACAGGACGGTCTAGGACAGGTCCCATTATTTCTCTAATTTTTTCTGAGTCCTGTTTACTCAAAGACCCCAAGTCAAAATCGGCACTTGAAGTCAAAATTAAGGAAAATTGCTCAAAAATTGTTGATTTTTAGATTTTTTGCACTTTTAAATATAAAGTCGAAATCAGCAAAACGCTGACAAATCAGAGCACTTGGGAGCCGTGTATTAGGCAAATATTCGGCGCTACTTGGATATACCCCCCCAAATCAATTTTTTGAAGTGTTTCCAAACACCCTATATCGACTCAAAATCGCCTCAGGAGCTCGAAAAAGGCATTATTTTTGAGTTCTAGTCTATAAAAAATAAAGTTTTGGGGTCAATTAAAAGTAGCTCATTTAAGCAATTTTTAGTAGTCAACTAAATAAACCGGCTTTATTTACAGCAAATTTCAAACAGATATGATACCGAGAAACGCCTCAAATACACCAATCTTTTTCGCATGACAATTTAAAAGAAAGACTGCTTCAGCAATGTAATTTTGCGTTCCTGGCACAAATCCTTCTGATAGCTAAAAGTGGAATTACATTTCAAGACGGCTAAGGGCCGTTAGAAAGGCCACATTAAGGCAAAAAATGACGTTGAGCATAGTTTTGAATACTGGGGCCTACCGCATAAATAAACTCTGGTATGCATGTTTTTTCATGCATCCAGAATCACTTCGAGTGATTTGCGTCTAAGGTATGTGGGTGTGCGCATTTCAACCCCCAGCAACCAAGCCCCCTGCACCCCTGAAGGGGGCGCAGGGGGCTTGGTTGCTTTTTTAGCTTTCTCTTGATGAAAAACGCATTAAGAGGTACTTTTCGCCAAGTCCCATGTTGAAAAACAGGGTAAAACAGTCAAGTGGTCGAAAATTCAAAATGCCCGAAACTCGATTTTTTTTAGACCAGAACTCAAAAATAATGTCTTTTTCGAGCTCCTGAGGCGATTTTGAGTCGGTATAGGGTGTTTGGAAACACTTTTAAAAAAATTGATTGGGGGGGGTATATCCAAGTAGGGTCAAACATTCTTTCGAGGTTGCCGATCGCCTAATTCTGATACTAATTGCGGAACAGACCATCGATTGACGGGAAAAACCCCAGTTTTGTGGTCATTTTTACAAAATAGTCTGCTTATCAAACTACCCATTTACTACAATAAAAATCACACAAACCCGTGTAGAATATTTCATTCATTGTGGGGTATATGCTAGGGTTAGGTATTTGTGTTGTAAAACAGCACAAATATTTATTGGGGCTATGGGCATATGACTAACTGGCCAGTTGGTCCGACCGTGGTCATTTCCACAGTTATTTTTACAATGCCATTTTCACAATTAAAAAATCTGTCCAGATCACCAAACTACTGGCTGGGCAAATGACCGGGTCACTTTAAAACGGCCCGGCTATATGGCTACAGTCTAGTCTCGTTTATCCGACACCCCCTCAAGTTCCCTCCCACCCAGGGTCCGACACTTTTTTTAAGCCAATTTTTCAAATGTTTTCCAGTTGTCTGGTTGTTTAGTCCGAAATATCGCAGTTCTGATTTTGCCGATCGTTTCCCAATCCTTTAAGTTTAAAGACCCGGCTCTCGTTTATCCGACACCTGATTTTTAAAAAGAGGTATCGGATAAACGAGAGACGCGGGTCTTCATGGCAACTTGAAAGGATTTGGGAAAAACGATCGGCAAAATCAGAATCCTTGCGATATTTCGACTAAACAACCAAAGACAACTGGAAAACATTTTAAAATTGGCTTAAAAAGTGTCGGACCCTAGGTGGGAAGGAACTTGAGGTGTCGGATAAACGAGACTAGACTGTACAAATTAGCCTCTTGCTGCTGCAATACCAGAATTCCAAATACCGTATTTTTTCCAATAAGCGCCCTCCCCAAAATCGGGAATAGACTGTATGACTTAACACCAGTACACATTATCCGAATAGAGCCCACAGATTTTATTTATTTAAAATGCCCAAAAATTTCAACTTTAAAACACTTTAGGTGATTGCTACTACTGCGTTGCCGGATGTCCAGAGCCCAGGCCAGACCATGCCAAGTGTTGCGTCGAGGTTTGTTAGTGCTTTCTCCACCAAATATGCTTAACAAAGTAATTCAGATGGGTCTAGCCATGATCATTGCCATTCGCCAATTCGATCTGGACCGTGGCCAGAATGTCAACATGAGGGTGGGCATTCACACTGGCAAGGTAAAGCTGCTCTAGAGTCAATTATATTGAATTCTTTATCATTTTTTAGGTGATGTGTGGGATGGTGGGCACCAAACGATTCAAATTTGATGTGTTCTCCAACGACGTAAATCTGGCAAATGAGATGGAGTCCACAGGCGTCGCTGGAAGGGTATCAGAGCATTTGGATGAAAAAATTGTTAATTAAATGCTAACATATAGGTGCACATTTCACAGTCAACCGCCAACTTCCTCGACAACCAGTACATTTTGGAGGAAAGCGCGGACCATCACGGTCAGTAAGGTTCTCAAATAAATTTGGATGGAGATGACGACGGGGCCGGACCAAAGTCAAAATTCCAAAGTCCCGTCCCACTTGACCAGACTTTCGGTCGATATCTCGTCGTTAACCGGACATTTTGTAAAATTTGTGCAATTTGTTCGGTTGCCATCTCGTCCCGGAGTCTCGCTCGGTATGTATGAAAAGATCCGGTCTCAATATCGGGGATGCCTAAGCCGAAAATTTTCGTCCCGGAGTCTCGCTCGGCGTGTATGAAAAGATCCGGTCTCAATATCGGGAATGCCTAAGCCGAAAATTTTCGTCCCGGAGTCTCGCTCGGCGTGTATGAAAAGATCCGGTCTCAATATCGGGAATGCCTAAGCCGAAAATTTTCGTCCCGGAGTCTCGCTCGGCGTGTATGAAAAGATCCGGTCTCAATATCGGGATGCCTAAGCTGAAAATTTTCGTCCCGGAGTCTCGCTCGGCGTGTATGAAAAGATCCGGTCTCAATATCGGGAATGCCTAAGCCGAAAGTTTTCGTCCCTGAGTCTAGCTCGGTCTCTACGATCATCTATAATTTTGGAATTTTTTCGAACAATGGTGTGGGTCATTTTCGAAAAGATTTGTGTTTTTTAAGGACTCAAAATCTTTCTTTCTTTCAAAGTTTGCGTCAAGTTTTTTTTGACACAAAACTGCGCTGGGTAAATACTTAGAAAATGGTAAAAATAATGTCTTTCTAAAAAATTTTCATTTCCGCAATTGTCTAAACATTTGTTTAGGCATGAAAACATACTTCATTGCCGGCCGATCCAAAGAACTCGAGTCAGCCAGCAATCAGTTTATCAACGCTTCAGACTCCGATTCTGGCAGAGACCAGCCAGCCACTCTCGAGCAATTGAATTCGGAAACAGGCCAGAAGCTGAGTTTTCGCAAGGTTTGAATCTCCTCATTGGTTGATTGGGTTTAGGGTTGTCGAGCCGAAGGCTCGAAATCGAGCTTTCGGCTCGAAGCTCGACATCGAAGCTCGAGCTTCGATGTCGAGCCCTTCAAATTTTTGGACTTCAAGCCCCAATAAATTTTATTTAATAAAACCAAAGCACAATACTTAAACATTTTCCTCCAACAACAACCTTCTGGTTCTTTTGCGTTCTTATCAACTGCTTTTTTTTAATTTCATCCGCCAGAGTTTTTCGAAATTCGAGCCGAGCCCTCTAATATTTCGAGCCATCGAACCGAGGGCTCGAAAATTTCAAGGGCTTGACAATCCTGATTGGGTTTGAGGATTCTCAAAACTAAAAAAGGACTAGTATAGAATACCCCCCCAAATCAGACCTTCTAAAAATCGTTGTAACTACCCTTTGGAACAACAAGTTTAGGCTTAGCCCTTAGGCTTAGGGGTAGGCCAGCGTATGGAAGTTGTGACTAATAAGTGTTTTACGCACTTTTTCTGGGGTCTGGAACATATATTTGGGTGCTCTTTACTTAGGCTTAGGGTAGGCCAGCGTATGGAAGTTGTGACTGTTTTACGCACTTATTCTGGGGTCTGGAACATATATTTGGGTGCTCTTTACTTAGGCTTAGAGGTAGGCCAGCGTATGGAAGTTGTGACTAATAAGTGTTTTACGCACTTTTTCTGGGGTCTGGAACATATATTTGGGTGCTCTTTACTTAGGCTTAGAGGTAGGCCAGCGTATGGAAGTTGTGACTAATAAGTGTTTTACGCACTTTTTCTGGGTTCTGGAACATATATTTGGGTGCTCTTTACTTAGGCTTAGGGTAGGCCAGCGTATGGAAGTTGTGACTGTTTTACGCACTTTTCTGGGGTCTGGAACATATATTTGGGTGCTCTTTACTTAGGCTTAGAGGTAGGCCAGCGTATGGAAGTTGTGACTAATAAGTGTTTTACGCACTTTTTCTGGGGTCTGGAACATATATTTGGGTGCTCTTTACTTAGGCTTAGAGGTAGGCCAGCGTATGGAAGTTGTGACTAATAAGTGTTTTACGCACTTTTCTGGGGTCTGGAACATATATTTGGGTGCTCTTTACTTAGGCTTAGGGTAGGCCAGCGTATGGAAGTTGTGACTGTTTTACGCACTTATTCTGGGGTCTGGAACATATATTTGGGTGCTCTTTACTTAGGCTTAGAGGTAGGCCAGCGTATGGAAGTTGTGACTAATAAGTGTTTTACGCACTTTTCTGGGGTCTGGAACATATATTTGGGTGCTCTTTACTTAGGCTTAGAGGTAGGCCAGCGTATGGAAGTTGTGACTAATAAGTGTTTTACGCACTTTTCTGGGGTCTGGAACATATATTTGGGTGCTCTTTACTTAGGCTTAGAGGTAGGCCAGCGTATGGAAGTTGTGACTAATAAGTGTTTTACGCACTTTTTCTGGGGTCTGGAACATATATTTGGGTGCTCTTTACTTAGGCTTAGGGTAGGCCAGCGTATGGAAGTTGTGACTAATAAGTGTTTTACGCACTTTTCTGGGGTCTGGAACATATATTTGGGTGCTCTTTACTTAGGCTTAGGGTAGGCCAGCGTATGGAAGTTGTGACTAATAAGTGTTTTACGCACTTTTCTGGGGTCTGGAACATATATTTGGGTGCTCTTTACTTAGGCTTAGAGGTAGGCCAGCGTATGGAAGTTGTGACTAATAAGTGTTTTACGCACTTTTCTGGGGTCTGGAACATATATTTGGGTGCTCTTTACTTAGGCTTAGAGGTAGGCCAGCGTATGGAAGTTGTGACTAATAAGTGTTTTACGCACTTTTCTGGGGTCTGGAACATATATTTGGGTGCTCTTTACTTAGGCTTAGAGGTAGGCCAGCGTATGGAAGTTGTGACTAATAAGTGTTTTACGCACTTTTCTGGGGTCTGGAACATATATTTGGGTGCTCTTTACTTAGGCTTAGGGGTAGGCCAGCGTATGGAAGTTGTGACTAATAAGTGTTTTACGCACTTTTTCTGGGGTCTGGAACATATATTTGGGTGCTCTTTACTTAGGCTTAGAGGTAGGCCAGCGTATGGAAGTTGTGACTAATAAGTGTTTTACGCACTTTTCTGGGGTCTGGAACATATATTTGGGTGCTCTTTACTTAGGCTTAGAGGTAGGCCAGCGTATGGAAGTTGTGACTAATAAGTGTTTACGCACTTTTTCTGGGGTCTGGAACATATATTTGGGTGCTCTTTACTTAGGCTTAGAGGTAGGCCAGCGTATGGAAGTTGTGACTGTTTTACGCACTTTTTCTGGGGTCTGGAACATATATTTGGGTGCTCTTTACTTAGGCTTAGGGGTAGGCCAGCGTATGGAAGTTGTGACTGTTTTACGCACTTTTCTGGGGTCTGGAACATATATTTGGGTGCTCTTTACTTAGGCTTAGGGTAGGCCAGCGTATGGAAGTTGTGACTGTTTTACGCACTTTTTCTGGGGTCTGGAACATATATTTGGGTGCTCTTTACTTAGGCTTAGGGTAGGCCAGCGTATGGAAGTTGTGACTGTTTTACGCACTTTTTCTGGGGTCTGGAACATATATTTGGGTGCTCTTTACTTAGGCTTAGGGTAGGCCAGCGTATGGAAGTTGTGACTGTTTTACGCACTTTTTCTGGGGTCTGGAACATATATTTGGGTGCTCTTTACTTAGGCTTAGGGTAGGCCAGCGTATGGAAGTTGTGACTGTTTTACGCACTTTTTCTGGGGTCTGGAACATATATTTGGGTGCTCTTTACTTAGGCTTAGGGGTAGGCCAGCGTATGGAAGTTGTGACTGTTTTACGCACTTTTTCTGGGGTCTGGAACATATATTTGGGTGCTCTTTACTTAGGCTTAGGGTAGGCCAGCGTATGGAAGTTGTGACTGTGTTTTACGCACTTTTTCTGGGGTCTGGAACATATATTTGGGTGCTCTTTACTTAGGCTTAGGGTAGGCCAGCGTATGGAAGTTGTGACTGTTTTACGCACTTTTTCTGGGGTCTGGAACATATATTTGGGTGCTCTTTACTTAGGCTTAGGGGTAGGCCAGCGTATGGAAGTTGTGACTGTGTTTTACGCACTTTTCTGGGGTCTGGAACATATATTTGGGTGCTCTTTACTTAGGCTTAGGGTAGGCCAGCGTATGGAAGTTGTGACTGTTTTACGCACTTTTTCTGGGGTCTGGAACATATATTTGGGTGCTCTTTACTTAGGCTTAGGGGTAGGCCAGCGTATGGAAGTTGTGACTGTTTTACGCACTTTTTCTGGGGTCTGGAACATATATTTGGGTGCTCTTTACTTAGGCTTAGGGGTAGGCCAGCGTATGGAAGTTGTGACTAATAAGTGTTTTACGCACTTTTCTGGGGTCTGGAACATATATTTGGGTGCTCTTTACTTAGGCTTAGGGTAGGCCAGCGTATGGAAGTTGTGACTGTGTTTTACGCACTTTTCTGGGGTCTGGAACATATATTTGGGTGCTCTTTACTTAGGCTTAGGGGTAGGCCAGCGTATGGAAGTTGTGACTAATAAGTGTTTTACGCACTTTTTCTGGGGTCTGGAACATATATTTGGGTGCTCTTTACTTAGGCTTAGGGGTAGGCCAGCTATGGAAGTTGTGACTAAGTGTTTTACGCACTTTTCTGGGGTCTGGAACATATATTTGGGTGCTCTTTACTTAGGCTTAGGGTAGGCCAGCGTATGGAAGTTGTGACTAATAAGTGTTTTACGCACTTTTCTGGGGTCTGGAACATATATTTGGGTGCTCTTACTTAGGCTTAGGGTAGGCCAGCGTATGGAAGTTGTGACTAATAAGTGTTTTACGCACTTTTTCTGGGGTCTGGAACATATATTTGGGTGCTCTTTACTTAGGCTTAGAGGTAGGCCAGCGTATGGAAGTTGTGACTAATAAGTGTTTTACGCACTTTTCTGGGGTCTGGAACATATATTTGGGTGCTCTTTACTTAGGCTTAGGGTAGGCCAGCGTATGGAAGTTGTGACTAATAAGTGTTTTACGCACTTTTTCTGGGGTCTGGAACATATATTTGGGTGCTCTTTACTTAGGCTTAGGGTAGGCCAGCGTATGGAAGTTGTGACTAATAAGTGTTTTACGCACTTTTCTGGGGTCTGGAACATATATTTGGGTGCTCTTTACTTAGGCTTAGGGGTAGGCCAGCGTATGGAAGTTGTGACTAATAAGTGTTTTACGCACTTTTTCTGGGGTCTGGAACATATATTTGGGTGCTCTTTACTTAGGCTTAGAGGTAGGCCAGCGTATGGAAGTTGTGACTAATAAGTGTTTTACGCACTTTTTCTGGGGTCTGGAACATATATTTGGGTGCTCTTTACTTAGGCTTAGAGGTAGGCCAGCGTATGGAAGTTGTGACTAATAAGTGTTTTACGCACTTTTTCTGGGGTCTGGAACATATATTTGGGTGCTCTTTACTTAGGCTTAGAGGTAGGCCAGCGTATGGAAGTTGTGACTAATAAGTGTTTTACGCACTTTTTCTGGGGTCTGGAACATATATTTGGGTGCTCTTACTTAGGCTTAGAGGTAGGCCAGCGTATGGAAGTTGTGACTAATAAGTGTTTTACGCACTTTTTCTGGGGTCTGAACATATATTTGGGTGCTCTTTACTTAGGCTTAGAGGTAGGCCAGCGTATGGAAGTTGTGACCAATAAGTGTTTTACGCACTTTTTCTGGGGTCTGGAACATATATTTGGCATATATTACTTAAGTTTTAGAAGGCATAAGTTTGGGGGGGGGGTATTCTATGCTAGGGTCTAAAAAACTATTTTTTAAATCGCAACTTTGGAACAGTGTCGAGGTGTGACCACTCAAAATACAACCCTAAATCCCAGCTAAATTTTGAGTGGTCATATTTCTGTCAAAAGACAAGGTAAGTATGGAAAAAAGCACTTTACCGTCAAAACAACTAGTGAAAAGGCCGCACCTCCAGTTAAATTACCTTTTTATATGAGTGCTCTAACCCGCTTACAAGTGTGCAGTTTGTGTTGTTTCAGAAACTTGTGGGCAAGCTCAAAACCATCCAGTCCAGCTCCCTGCCTATGAGTAGAGCTACCACCAACTCTGCTGGAGGCGGCAGTTTGCGAATGAAATTGCTGGAGAAGAATAGCAAAGCACAGACCTGCTCAGCTCAAATACTCAATCAAGAGCTCGACTTGCAGGTCTTATTTGCGCATAACAACTAATTTTACTTGCAGTTATGATTGGCTGTAGATATGTGTGTGAAATTTACCCTCATTAAAAAAAAATTATTCCTGAGTGGTTTGCTTCTTTTTTTGACCTCTGGGGACCGAAAAACATTCGCACTGTAACGAGACTCGCACTATATCGGGACCCGCACTATCGAGACTTTTAAAGAATTTTGACCAAATGGGTGGAACTCAAGGTCGCACTATAACGAGGTATGACTGGAATTCAACCGAAGGGGGGATATTAGAGGGGCATATTTTTTCTTGATTAAGGGACATCTTTCTTAAAATCACCAAATGGCTTAAAATCGATCAAAGTAATGATTTTTGGACATTATTTTTAGATACAGGAAAATCAGCGCTTTCGGGTCAAAATGAGCGAAATTCTGATAAAATCAGCGCACTTCGGAACCCTGATAAAACCTCTATTAGTTCCTCTTTCCAAAAGTTTCAACACTTGGACTCAAAAGTTCATTGGTTTCCCCCCTGTTTTTGTATTTCAACTGTGCCAAGGAGGAGGATAGACCTTAAACATGCTTTCTCAACTATAAAACAAGTAAAAAAAATGCTTGGATCTGTCCTGCCCTCCTTCCAAGCAGTGCTTGGAAACTTCTAAAATTTTGCTCCGCTCTTGCTCTTCCCCGGAGCGAGAGCAATTGTACAATTTTATGTATATGGAAACGAATCACAGAGCTTTAAAATTACTATAAATTTTTTTTAACATTTTTCGTACGAATTACTTCTCTACAAAGTCCCCAGGCCTTTATTACTTTTTCTAAGTGCTATCAGCAAGAATAAAAAGAGATCAAGTTAGGTGAGTGTGAAACTAAACGATGGCTAATTTTCGTCTCGAGACGAATTCGGTTTGAAAAAACAAATTCTGATCGAAAGAAAATTTTTGTCCCGAGACGAAAATTGTTTGAAATCAAAATTTTGCTCTGCTCTTGCTCAAAGCAAGAGCAAGAGCTGAGCAAGAGCAGAGCAAGAGGATTTCCAAGCACTGCTTCCAAGCTGAAAAATGATGGGAGAATTGAGACAACATAATATTTTAGAATACAGTCAACTCTCGATTTTCCACACCCCCAAAAGTTCATTCCCGCCTAGCTAGGGCCCTACACTTTTTTATTTTTAGTTAACTTTTAATATTGAAAAACTATTTTTTGAAAATCTATCTTCAATTTCAGAAGGAAAAAGAATGGCTCAAATTGTTTAACACCCTCAAAATTTTTTTTACACCCTCAAATTTGAAAAATTTGTTTTTATCTTAAAAAATGTTTAATTTTTTAAAAGTTTATATGCCAGCGTGTAGCCCTGGATCTCAGCTGTCTAACAAGCTATCAACTGACTTACTGAGATTTTAAAAATTGGAGAGAAAAGTCTTTGTATAGATCAAATTTTTTGACAATTTTCTCCATACAAAAACTTTTTTGTCCAAATTTTTGAAATCTCAGAAAGTCAGTTGATAGCTTGTTAGAAAGCTGAGATCCAGGGCTACACGCTGGCATATAAACTTTTAAAAAATTAAATAAAAAATTTGAAGAAATACTTTAAAGAAATAATTTGAGGGGATAAAAGAATGATTTTAGGGGGAATACATACAACCAAAAAAGAATAAACTTAAAAATATAGAAAAAATTTAAAAATCAGTGCCCCTCCAAACCAAATAAGGTCCAAATAAATTGGAAAGAAGGATGCTTTGGATACATTTTGCCCCTTCTGGATCTGGAATTTATAAAGGTTTTCACCTTTCACCTGATGCCAAGCTTACTTGGCTAAGATTCGTACCGAGCGGAAGCCTGTAAGAGCTTAATCTATCATATAGGTTCCCTCATGCTCCCTTGTAGGCTCTTTCGAAATCCAAAAAAATTGCGAAAAAAATTTTAAAAAAAAAGTCACAAGCAAAATTTGTGGTCTAGAACAATTTAAACCAGTATCTTTCCCTTTAAATTTTTTGGATATAATCATGCTATTGGGTTGTAACATAAGTCATGGCGGTTTTTAGTAATAAATTTTATTCGCTAATTTTCACACACATGCGATATACTTTACATACCAATGGAAAGCATTCTTTGCTCTACAAGATCTTTGTTATTGTTTTTCTGGAATGATCAATTCTTGGTAATTTATAGGCATAAACGATGGAGTGTCAAGTGAACAAGGATTTGAATTTTCGACACCACTTGCTTTTCGCTTTCAATCGTGGTGCGAAGGATACAGAAGCAGCTAGGGAAATTTGTGCGGTTTACGAAGAAGAAGCCCAGACCTCGCTCCATCTGATTATCACCTTTTTTCATTCGCTCTCCAATCAAATTCGGGGTGTAACATTCGACAATGATGAGGATCTCGAAAATTGGCTCGTCAACTTCTTCGATAGCAGACCGGCTGACTTTTGGCGAAGCGGAATAAACAAACAGGTAGATCGATGGGAGCAGGTGGTTAGAACTGAGGGAGAATACATAATTGATTGAATTGTTGTTATTACTGTTCAAAGATGGAAGATAATAATGCAAAACCGTACAAAAAAACCGCCATGACTTACGTTACAACCCAATAATAATATACATAATACATTTTGATAAAAAAAAAAATCAAAATTTTGCAGAGCCAATCCATCGGATGCACTCTGCCAGACGATCCCCGCAAGTCGTCTTCACTGCAAGCCTTGAACAACGGACCAGCACCCCCACCCAGTACTACCACCCCCACAACCACCCCTATAATGGCACCTATTGCCTTACCCGAACATAGGTCATGGACCATGGCTGAGCGGATTGGAGGCAAAATATCCATGGACTTGGCCAATGGAAGCAGTCAAAATGGGAGTGGCAGGGGCTCCAGGAGTTCCGGAATGCAGGTTCATAAATTTTTGTCTAAAAAGTAAAATTAGGAAAAATAATTTTAAAATTTTAGGATGTGGGTTCTGAGGCACATTCGATGGGTGGGCTGGACACAGCCATTTCCCACCACCACAATGCTGCTCCCTGACCAGGTTCGACACTGAAAACAGGGATTTTGATCAACGCCTGGCTCAAGTCATCTACAACAATGATGGTTCGTTTGCCAAAGGATTCTGGATGCATCCTGGCTCCCTGAACAGATGGACCCTCCACTTCAACCAAAAGGATATAGAAGAGGAGTATAGGGCCCACTTTGCAGAGTCCACCGACAAACACATTTTTCCCAAAACTGGACTGGCCAAGCACCATCAGGTAGGAGCAAACTGAGAAATTGAAAATATTTTTCCCCATATTCCACGTAAATCCAGCAACATACCGTATTTTCTCTAATTCAAATCGTGTTTGCGGCATTGTCTTTTTGACATATTTTGGAAGAATGCTTCCAGGCAAGTCTACTATGTAGCCAGTGAGATGAGCTACAATTTGGGTGGTTATTCGCCTCAGAAAAGTCTTCAAAAATAGGTCAAAACAGTTTAGAGTGGGGGTAAGAGGTTCTATTACTAAAAAAAATACAATATTTCGTAGCTCTTTCCCACGCTCAGGCAAAAACGGTTTTGCAAATACGGTTCAGTACAAAAACAGGGCCGATTAGATACAACTATCGACTAAAAATCAACCTCAACAAATATCAACCTCAACTAGATACAATAAATAGCAAATTTTCATCCTAAACAGCGCGAATTCTCCGTACTTTATTCATACACTTCGAAACAATAACAATAAAAGCGAACAAACAATTTCAAACAAATTTCATCCCGAATTAGCAACATCGAAGTGCCTTCTCAGAGTGCCCTCCTCTCCTCTGTAGCGAATCCATCCAATTTCTGTGGCGGGGTCTGCAGGTTCCTGAAACATCAGAAATAAACTATTTGTATCTCAATCATTTAAGATCACCAACCTCGTCGACGTAGTAGGCTACAAAGCGTGGCGCGGTCTCCGGCTGAAACAGGACGAAGTTGTATCCAGAATGCAATCGAAAGAGACAGTAATTTAGGCTAAATTCTAGTATACACTCTTCACTCAAGTCTAGTACCCCCTTCAGTGAAGGGAGTATACTAGTGTTGCGTCTTCAATGCAAGTTGTGGTTAAGGCGATTCCCTGCGGATCCAAAGGGAGTGGGATCAAATATCCCATCCATCCCCCCTTTTTCCTATCCACGAGTGGTTGGCCGTGGCCTCTCTATTAATACATAAAATATAAATAAAAAAATAATTCGGAAAAAAATTTTGCGCATTTTTGGCGTAAAAAATCTGTCGGCAGGAGTTCATTTTATGCACTCTTTCCAAAAATATGTTTGACCACTTTTTCGAGCTTTTCAGGCTGTAATTAGTCTAGAAAACATGTTTCTAGGTGGGTGGCGAATTTTTGAAGAAAAAAAAAGTTTTGACAGGAAAATTCGACTTTTTGACCAAAATTTTTTTATTTTTGCATATTTTTTGTTCTTTGAATTTCTGTAATTTTATTTCCGATATGTTTAACAACAGGCCTGCGGGCATACAAATTGTGTTCTTTGGGGTTGGTTCATACCCCAGAAAATAAAAAAAAGGTCCAACCATGGGTGGACCATGGTTGGTACCTAAACCAGGTATCCTAGATTGTAGGTATGTTTGGCCGCTTCGCAGCCAAAGACCCAACTTGCTCCTCATTGCAAGGGATAAGGAAAGGGATGTACACGCCTTTATGGATATATACTCTTCCCCTTGTACGAACAAAAAAAATATGCAAAAATAAAAATAATCAAAATTTTGGTAAAAAAGTCGAATTTTCCTGTCAACAATTTTTTTTCTTCAAAAATTCGCCCCCACCTAAAAACATGTTTTCTAGACTAATTACAGCCTGAGAAGCTCGAAAAAGTGGTCAAAACACACTTTTGGCAGGAGTGCATAAAAGGAACTTTAGCCAAGCTGTCCCCCGCCAATTCAAAAGCTCGTAATTGCCGTTGTCATCAACGGCGATGGTCCTTTAAAGGGCGATACTCATGATTGGGTATAGAATTCAGAACAAAAGTTGACAATTCCCAGGCACATCAGTAAACATTGGCTAACCATCTTCAGACTCTATATTTTAGGCCGGAAATTTACCGGAATTTATAAATGTACTCCAAAGTGCTGAAATAATGGATTTAGTTTAGCTGGAGAAAGGCAAGCAGCAGGAGCCAGCCAACAATAACAATAATCCCCGATACCGCTACTCCGGCGTCCTATTCGACATAGTTGTGTCAGCAGTAGTGTTCCTGATCACTGCTATAGTCATGATGTGTGCCCTAGATACACCTCCTTCAATTGCCTTTATTGTTTACTGTGCTGCCGCTATATGCCTGTTTCTGGCCGTTATTTGCTTGGTGGGTATCCCTCTGCTCTCCAGAAAGACTATAATGCCTTGTGTCAATCTCTGGGCGCCCAGACATTTTCTCGGTAATACCATTTTTCTTTAAAACTTAAAAATTGGCTTTAAGGGGCATGCCCGTCAGCGATGAGAATATATTTAGAAAAGGCGGGTATCAGGTGGATTCAACAAAAATCACTTAAATTTTTTGTACTTCCTAGGGTTTGCTTTTTTATTTCCGCAAACATGGTCATAAACTAGTTTTTATAAGAGCGGTACGCCTCAGGGTGAGTAGAAAAACCACTTGGTACCACTCCTAAATGTGTATCCACCCCCAGAATCTGAAATTTTAGATTTAGCTGAAAGTAATTAAATATCAATGTACCCTATCCAGAATCGTGTCGTGAACACGGTTTGATAATGTTTTTCTGTTTTGTTTAGTGCTTAAACAGCAATTTAACTCAAAGGAACGCCAGTTCTGGAGTAGTTTTTTATCCCGTATGGTATCCAGGTGGTGCTCAGCTTGTTGTACTTAGGTATCGGCACTCAGGTGTTAGTACAAAGACATTGCTATAAAAAAGGGTTGATATGTAGAGAGTCGACTGTATTAACGAATACAGTCGAGGCTGGATATAGTAGCACCCCTGGGGACAGGCCAAAGGTGCCACTATATCGGGGGTAAGCTTTATTCGAGAATCAATAACATCCAAAACAACAATAACATTTATATTAGGTTGTCCAATAAGTTTTGAGAAAAAGTACGTGGATTCGCTTTAATTTTCAAAGTGCATCATTTGGCACATTTGACAATGATGTCTCTACGTATATACCATTTTGTAGCCCGTTCTCTCCTCTTTGAATGTCGTATTAACGGCTCTTGTTATAACAAAATTGGACCAAAATAAAAACAAATAATTTCTCAAGTTTGGTAAATTTATGCACATTTTTTGTTTTCCTATTTTTGATCCTATTTTTTAATAACAAAGATTTGTTCAATATCACATTTAAAAGAACAGAGAACGGCCTACAAAATGGTATATGACACGTAGAGACATCATTGTCAAATGTGCGAAATGATGCACTTTGAAAATTAAAGCGAATCCACGTACTTTTTCTCAAAACTTATTGGACGACCTAATAGTTCAACGAAAGAAATCTGTTAGTTTGCTCTGTTTTTCATTTTTTTCTTGCTAGAAATATTCGTGCAGTCCATCGCTGAGCTTGAGAATGGCGGGATCGGCGGTGTTCCTTTCCACGAAGCGGCGTTTCATTTTTTTCTTGGTAGAAATATTCGTCCAGTCCATCGCTGAGCTTGAGAATGGCGGGATCGGCGGTGTTCCTCTCCACGAAGCGGCGGACAAGATTGAAGGCAGATTGAGCTTCTTGACGGGTGATGACTGGCTCTTCATCTTCCTCTTCCACTGGCTCGCTGTCGCCGACATCGCTGGCATCCTCTTCCACCGCTGAGACTTCAGCCACCTTAATAGTGAGAGACTCCACCTATCATGATCCAGATCTTGTCCTTTCTTAGTTTTAATTCTTTTTGGGTTTTAAAAATTTTATAGAGTTTTTTCTCTTTTGAATCGGTCCGAGAGATCCGACACTCTTTTTATCATTTGGTTTCACAAACACTGCAACCCAGCTGCTGTCCACATCTCTCGCCAGACCAGCACTGAGCCACCGAATACATTTATTAGCTTTGGAGAGCGAAGTGAGCATCTTAAACATGTGCATTACATTTTTATCTATCTATAATGCTGTGAGTGTTCTATTCTATAATGTTGGGAATGTTCGATTCTCTTATGCTTCAATAATGAATTGTATTTTCGTTAAGTCTCTCTGCTTCGTGAAGTTTCCAGTGGAGTGATGGAAGAATCTAGCTGCTAAATCCGCCTGGTGGTCATTCAAGGTACTGACACTGTTTCAGGCCGAATTCAGGCGGCTCAAATTCATAATTTTGAGTGCCGTTAAATTTTAAAAATGGTCGATGCTGCCGCTTGATTTTTGAGAATGGCCTCCGCTGCCGGAGACTTTATAGAGTAGCGGCCGCTGGCGCCGCTAGTAAGCTTTGTTTGTGCCGCGACCGTCACCGCTGCCGGCACCGCTATTGTTGCGCATCGCTGTTCATCCAAAAAACCTTTTCGTTCGAATTTGAGCAGACACAGAACAATTTTTATATCCTTTGAAATTAAAATGCAAACATTTTTTGCAAAAAAAACTATCAGGTCATACGGAAAGTATTGACACAAAATTTCAAATCCTTGTATCTCGCTCATTTGTTAACATTTTGTGGCAATCTTTTTTTTGTTTTGTAGCCCTGAGTCTACTCTACCTCCGTTGTTTATAGAAAATGAAAGTCAACGTACACGTCCGCCATTGCATGCTGTTTTTGTTCGACCTTGGAAAGGGAGCAGATGAAGCTACAGACGACATTTGTAAAGCATATGGAGAAGGAGCCATCAGCAGGGAAACGGTTTTCCGTTGGTTTAAAAGGTATCAGAGAACACCAAATTTAAAAGTCAGTATAAAATTTCCGTCAATCACAGATTTCGATCCGAGATAAAGAATTGAAAGACAAACCTCGAAGCGGTCGCCCAAGCGAATTCGACGAAGGAGCATTGAAAGATTTAGTGGAATCCGAGCCCCGTTTGACGGTCGACGAATTGGCAGAGAGGATGGATGCACCACACACAACCGTTCAAGATCATTTGGTGTCAATAGGAAAAGTGAGCAAGCTGGGAAAATGGGTGCCACACAATCTTTCCGACTCAAACAAGGAACAGCGTCTGACAATCGCCACTTCACTCTCTTTGCTCTTTCCTATTTTGTTGAATGATTTGTTTATTGTTGAATAAAGTTCAGTTATTTCCCATAGAGTGGACTCAGGGCTACAAAACAAAAAAAAGATTGCCACAAAATGTTAACAAATGAGCGAGATACAAGGATTTGAAATTTTGTGTCAATACTTTCCGTATGACCTGATATATATATAAGTATTTGGTTTCTCAGATATAGGGTTGGCGGTTCGGGTACCCGTTTTCGGGTAATTGGAACCGAAACCCGGTTTTTTTTCGGTTTTCGGGTATCGGTTCGGTTCGGATACCCGAAAATTTCGGGTTTCGGGTATCGGTCTGGTCGGATACCCGAAAATTTCGGGTTTCGGGTATCGGTTCGGTTCGTACCCGACAATTTCGGGTATCGGTTCGGTTCGGGTACCCGGTTTCGGGATCGGTTCGGGTACCCGAAAATTTCGGGTTTCGTGCATCGGTTCGGTTGGGTACCCGAAAATTTCGGGTGTCGGGTATCGGTTCGGTTCGGGTACCCGAAAATTTCGGGTTTCGGGTATCGATTCGGTCTGGGTACCCGAAAATTTCGGGTTCGTATCGATTCGGTCGGTACCCGAAATTTTCGGATCCGGTTCGGTTCCTCGGTTCGGTTACCCGAAAATTTCGGGTACCCGCCAACCCTACTTAGATACTTTAGCTGCTAAGTCAGCTAGGTAGTCTTTAACAAGTATCTTAATGTCTTCTTCGTAAATTTTGCCATTAGAGTCAAAAATATTATTATACAGTTTGAATTTGCTGGCGCCACTTAAACCGTCGCCGGCAACGGCGCCGCTGGTTCACTGCCTCTCGAATAACTGGTGTGCATACCACCACCAGCATACCACCTTTCAACTTGCGTAATTTTAAAGAGCATACCTATTTCTCTTGTATTCTTGTTGTTCGACAAACATGTTCGAGTCCGTCCTAACATACTCTGGCCTACCCTGAGCCTAAGGCTTCGCCTAAATTCAAAAAATAGTCATAAAGGAGCATGCCCGTCATTGATGGAAATATGTTGATAATTTCAGAATACAAATTTGTTGAGTACCCAAGAGTCAATAAATTATGAAAAACCCGACCTACAACAATAAGCCTCGGTAGCTCAGTGGTAGAGCGGATTTTCGAGGTGGATACTGGTTCACGATGGATGCCTGGTAGTTCGCCTGGTACCTGGTTCACTTATTCTTTTAGGACCATTTAGTGACTTTGTTCATAAGTGACTTTACCACTATTAGGATTTAAATCTGTTGAAATATTTTTAATTTGAAAGGACATTTGTCCAAAAATTGCCTCAAAAAAAATTTTCCATATTGTCTTTAATACCCGGGATGATAAAATTGATCCGCTCCATTATATATATCTGGCTATCAAGTGTCGATTTGGCAAACATCATCTAGCCAGAAAATCATATCATTTTTGTAAATTCTTCGAAGATTTTGACACAAAAAAAATGATTGCTGATTTTTTTTTAAATTCGCGCGTATTAAAGTCTTTGGTAAGTCTTCCTAGCTTTTGCGTAAACCATTCATAACCTATTATCTGGTCGCAAAATTTGTTGCCTTTATTTTTGGGCCGTGATAAAAGATTATTTCTGTTTAAATCTCTCGAGCTATTTTATTATTTCTTTACTATTGTTCTCTTGTTTTAGTTTGTTCGTTATCCGCTATTCGCTATGTCTGGTGAAGAGAAGCCTGCTACACGATCCAATTCTAAGCCGCAATACTACCGTGCTGGAAGTGTAAGCTTAGATTATTATACGGGGCTTTGAAGTTGAAGCGTTTAACGAGCATGCAAATCTAATCTTTTACCAAAGTTGATTGACATTTTGGCAGCTGAGTAACTAGTCCTCCGAATAATTATTTTGTACAAATGGCTTTTTTCTATCTTACCTGCCGAAGTATTTTTTGAAATCATTCAAAGTTTCTGCAAAGACGAGCGCAGACGACTTCTTCTCACTTCTAATAGATTTTGCATGCTCGTTGTTACACGTGCCAAGTATTTGGTTGGTAGAACATATCTTTGGTTTGACGTAGTCATACATTGCCCGTTTTTCAGACTCAGCATGGTGAACTAAAATTTGCGCCAAATATCCAGCTTTCGGGTGTCATTCATTTCTCATGGACTATTTCGTTGGATGAGGCTGCCGAGAATACTTCGCTGGACTCCCTTAAGATCAAAGCTGAAGGCAACGACCTTGTTGTCAGTGGAATCTTCAGCAAGGATGGAGGTATGTCTTTTTGTTTGTTTGCCCTGGTTAATTATTGACACAAGAGGTTTTAGACGCAATGACGTTCCGCAAGACAGTGCTCAATGAGGAAGAGTATTTCCAGACTACCGGGTTTAAGCGATCTCGTTCGGAGGACAAGAAGAAGATGGAAGTGGTCGGGGTGAAGTTTACGGAAGAGCATATCAAAATCGTTCCACGTCGCTAAAAAAAAACTAGAGGAAGGACAGTTATCCGTTGTTAAAAATATGTCCAAACATGTTTGTTATCGAGTGTTGAATAAAGGATGTCTGAAATGTTTCGTTTGGTTTCTTAAGTGACTGGCGTGTTGTAGGGTTTTACTCAGTGTTTCTAGTGTCGTTGTCTCTTTGACAGCCGTAGTGTATGACTTCTGTCTAGTTTACTCGTAATCGTCATGTACCCTAATTTAGTAATAGATTTCAAAATTGCGTAAGTCGTTGAAAATAAAGCTATCCTGTAAATGGTACTATTCGGAGGGACACGGGCATTTCCCCAATTTTTCGAAGGACTGAACTGCTCTGGCGGAGAAGTCAGAACCTCGGTTAGGGCTGTTTTTTTATATAGCGCGATCTATCCACCACCATTTTGTCGTCAATCTGCTCTTTCTGTGACTCGAACATTCTCTTCTGCTTCAAAATTCTGAATATGAGAAATATAAAGGTGCGGATTAGAACTATGAGAAATAAAGGCTTTTTGCTTGACCATGTCTTTGGATGGCCCTCTCGCATTTGGCTCATTTTCTCCCGCAGATTGAACAATTTGTCGTCGAGTTTGATATTTCTCTATGGTCTCGCTTCTAGCATCCACGGCTGCAATCACATCGCTAAGCTGTGGAGCAGGAGGTTTCGGCTTGTTAGTTCCGCAATTTCTTCACATAATGTCCTCGAACAAAAAGAGAGAACTGTATGATTTTCTAAAACGAAAGATACAAAGCCATAACCTTATTAATTACCGTAAAATTCTATTAATAGACCCGGGTATATTATTTTTCAAACCTCCTCCGAGGGGGTTCTATTATTAGTGGGCGATTTAATAATAGAGGGGCTTATTATTTTTTGACCGTCAGAAGGCATTGGCGCCAACGAAATTTTTACATTTTTTTAATGTTTCGGCAAAATTTGCACCAAAAAATCCTATTTGCACTAAAACAATTTGCACCGAAAAGAAATCTTTTTGCACCAGAAATAATCCATGTCCTCAAAAAATCCTTAAATTTAATGATTTAAAAAAAATTGAATTGGCAAGCACCAATTTTGACCGCACGGACATTAAATGTCCATGCGCCCCTTTAAAGGGGCATGTCCACGCTAATAACAGGTGGTGCCCGGGAATTCAATTTTTTTTCCTTTTTCCATTCCCGGGCACCACCTCATATTAGCGTGGGCACGTCCCTTTAAGGACCACAACATCTTTTTCTTGGGAAAGAGGAAATGTAATTATTGCAGGTTGCCTACTGATTGCCTTGCCAATTGGAGTGGCCCTGTTCAACATCCCTGTGTGTTTGAACAGAAGTCCAGGCCACATGTTGTGCATTCCCTGGGAAGACATCAACCAACGGTTGCTCTACGGCTACATCTTCCTCATAGCCATCTATGCCCACTGCAACTTCAGTCAGTTGAGTGCCTGGCCGAAAACGGCGCAAGCCATCGTCATGGCTCTGGTCTTTTTGATCACCACTTGGTTGGTGCATTCCATGGTCTTCTGAACTATAAATATATGTTCATTTGTTATTCAGGCTATGCCAAAACAACCTGGACTACCTGAGGAGCCTGAACGAGAACCTGGAAGTTGGAGGGGAGACCAGCAGTGCCGATCTAGCCAACAGCCAACCCTCCTTCTTCTCTGCCTTTTCTCAGCAGCAACAGGAAGAGTCTATGCTGCTTCAGAAATGCAACACGACACAGCCCAGGTGGTCACAGGGTAAGCTTTTGGGGTTTCTATATGAAATTGAAATCATGAACTCTCTTCTAGCTTTGGTAGTTTTCTTTTTGATCTAACTTATGGAACTTCTGATCAAAACTCAACAATTTTTAATTTCTGGAAAGTTATTCCTTATAGTAAAGTTCTTTTAAAGTCCGCATCCGCCTAAAGTTGGAGTCTCCATATTCCAAGTGACAAGCACCTTACTTTAGGTCAAATCTCAGCAACCAAGCATCTTTTATAAGTTGTGTAGTTGGATTTTTGAGGAAATTTCAGCAATAAAGGCAGGGCTCCCAACGCGACCACATCAGAATTCAGACAAAAATCACAAAAATTCAGATTTCAGCTCCAAAATTCAGACAATGTACAAAGGTCAATTTCAAATCAACATTTTATTCAAATCTCTTCAAAAACAATAACAAACGGTGAGTAAACAAGGTACTTTTCCCACGCTCTAATCCTCTTTAACCAGAGATTGTTGTTCAAAAGATAATTATACATTTCAACACATGTGATATGAAATGTCCAAGCTCCTTCAGCGGCGGCAGTCTTGTCATCGATGGCTGTTGGCGCTGTTTGACTTGGCAGGAAAGTAGAGATTGATTGCAAAATACCGGCGGCCCTGGTTGCATCCACGTGTTTCTGCTGCTTCTGATGCACATCGATTGCTGTTTTTCCAGTTGAGAAGGCTAATGTAGCTGTCGCAGACTAAACACTCCCCTTTCTTGCTCTTCTTGATGCCTTTGATCTTCTCGTACTCTGATTTGAACAGTTGCTTTCTCTTAGGAGCCATCGATACTGAAACAAATAAAAATTATTAATGCACAGTAAACCAGAAAATTGCAGAAGAAAAGACGAGGCGAAAAATTACATGTCTTGTAAAAATGAACAATATATCTAAAATTCAGACAAATTGAGACATTTTTTAAAAATTCAGACGAATTCAGATGAATTTATTTTTCAGAATCGTTGGCTGAAATTCAGCATATTCTGAAAAATTCAGGACGCTTGGGAGCCCTGAATAAAGGAAGGGGCCAGGAGCTTGAGAGATTTTTGTAAAAAGGTACTTTTATTGCAAAAAGTATTTAAAATTTGAAAAAAAAACTTGGCCAACTACGTAAGGTGGTACTAACCGGCCTAAAGCCCGCCCTGAAACTTTGGAAAAGGCATAACTTTGGAGGACCAGGGCATATTTTTTGAAGTCCTCCACCTAAAATAATTCTGGATAAGTCTCTGTGTTTTCCTTTTTGATCTAACGTATGGATCAAATTGCTTACAAAATTGTTGTGTTCAGGTCGATTTGGCTCACCCATGTTTCTATGGGAACTGCTTCTGGATGTTATATTGGCCGCCATTTTAGTTGCTTTTCTCAACTACCAGGTTATTTTTACACAAAATAAACAACTCCAATCTTTTCTATATCAATTCCACTGCAGTTTGAGACAGCTTTCCGCATGTCTTTCTTCAGTGATGTGCAAGCCAGAAGGGATACAGCCAAAATGCAGTTGGTCAGAGGTCACCACATTCTGACCACTTGATAAGTTTTTTCAAATAAAATTTTAATTTAGACCAAGCGGACTGGCTGCTGACCAACATAATTCCGCAGCACGCAGTAGAGTCGCTCAAGACTAACACCAAGTACAGTGAGAACCACAACCTGACTGCCGTTCTGTTTGCCTCCATCACCAACTGGAACGAAATGTATGAGGAGAACTTTGAGGGTTGGTGTTTGTCGGGATTGATTTTTGGGAGTTGACTATTGTATTGGTAGGTGGGCGAGAGTTTCTGCGAGTGCTCAATGAAGTAATCGGCGATTTCGATGAACTACTGGACAGACCAGAGTTCACCCATGTGGAGAAGATCAAGACTATTGGTTCCACTTATATGGCTGCTGCTGGTTTGAATCCAGACAAGAGGCGACTGTCGTTACATCCATATGAGCATTTATACCAGGTATGTGTTTTAAGAGGACTCAAAAAAAAGTAAAATTAAAAAACACGTTACAGTCAAACCTCGATATAACGTACCCCCTGGGGACCGGTCCTAGGGGTACGTTATAACGAAGGGTACGTTATATCGGGGGTTAATTTGGCGGAGTTTATTATTGAAGGGACCGACCCAAGGGGTACGTTATAACGAAGGGTACGTTATATCGGGGGTTAATTTGGCGGAGTTTATTATTGAAGGGACCGACCCAAGGGGTACGTTATATCGAGGTTTGACTGTACAGTCAAACCTGGGTTATCCGACACCCAAAGGGACCGCCCTTATGGTGTCGGATAAACGAGGTGTCGGTTAAACGAGGTGTCGGATGACTGGGGTGTAGGTTTACCAGGCCAACCAAATCGGGCTCATGGTGTCGGATAAACGAGGTGTCGGTTAACTGGGGTGTCGGATAACCCAGGTTTGACTGTATTTGTAAGAGGCTGTAACTGAAATTAGCGACTAATGAATGAAAAATAGCGACAAATTATTTAATTCTGGCGACTAATTCAGATTTGCCTTTAAATTAGGAAATTTAGCGACTAATGGCTGAAATCTGGCGACTAATTTTCACAAAACTTAATTTTTCAGTCATTTTTTAAATTTTTAGTGTTTCCTATAGACAAATCAGGGTCGTAGAACACAAAAAAACATTTAACACTCGGAGCGTCGAGCGACGAGTTTGCCGGGTTGGACGTAGAATTTCCTGCTGAACATTTCTGTGCACTTTAGAAATTTTTTTAACTGTTTAAGAAGCATGGAAATGACCCATTTACATGGTACCCTTCCAAATGGGGGTCATCAGCATACAAAGTGAAAATTACCCTACTTTTTGGTG
The DNA here is from genome assembly GCA_029231635.1 of Ditylenchus weischeri. Lineage (NCBI taxonomy): Eukaryota > Metazoa > Nematoda > Chromadorea > Rhabditida > Anguinidae > Ditylenchus > Ditylenchus weischeri. The sequence continues at coordinate 179,819 of JAMRYI010000266.1, forward strand.
CGCACGAAAATTTATTAAGTGTGGAAAAGAAAGGGCAGGAAAAATGCTTTCTAATGGTATATCAATTTGGCGCTCGCAATAAATAAATGCTGGGTTTGCATGCCAAAGAAACATTTAGGTCAGATTTCCGAAACTGGTCCTTGCACTTAGAAACACAAAAATAGGGGCTATAAAGCCCGGTATTCAAGTAACGCTATATACCATTAGAAAGGGCAGAAAAAACTGCACTAGCTCGTTCTCAAAAATTAAGCAAATGATATGCTAAACATATGGTTAAACAGCTCTATAATAAAACCAGTTTTACGAACCACAGGGGGTATCATGGTTTTTTGGCCAAAACTTCATAATTTAAATTGGCGCCTTTTGAATTTAAAGGGAATAAGGGCTGTATAGGGAGGAGAAGGGAGGAAATTCTACGTCCAACCCGGCAAACTCGTCGCTCGACGCTCCGAGTGTTAAAAAAGAGAGATATTTCTTGCTCATCGACCTATTTCTTGCTAAGCCACTCTTTCACAGCTGTCCACTCCCGCTCCGTCAAATCTCTTGCGGTTGCATCTGTAATTGTTGTTTTGTGTTCTACGACCCTGATTTGTCTATAGGAAACACTAAAAATTTAAAAAATGACTGAAAAATTAAGTTTTGTGAAAATTAGTCACCAGATTTCGGCCATTAGTCGCTAAATTTCCTAATTTAAAGGCAAATTTGAATTAGTCGCCAGAATTAAATAATTTGTCGCTATTTTTCAGTCATTAGTCGCTACATTTCAATTTGATCCTTTGTAAAATACAAGCCTAGTAACTAAAGACGGAGAAATGGCATCCAACAAGGTCAGGGTTTTAGAAGAGGTCCAGCCAGGGCCCTATTTAGTCCTGTCTTCGTCTTTATTTGAAATTCCTCAAAAGCCAATGCAAATTAATAAAACCGAAAATTCGTAGTTTTTTCACGTCAAATACTTGTGAAATTAGATTTTTACAAAAAAAAAAAATGATAATGAGATACAGTCGAGTCTCGAACCACAAAAGTTCGTTCACTGGGTCCGACATTTTAGCTCGATTTTTGAAGTTGTCTGTCAGTCTAGTCGAAATATCGCAGGATGATCGCTTTTTTAACTTTTGCCGAAAAAACAATATTTATTTTCACCTTTTGAAAATAAGTGTTCGTTATATCGAGACCTTCAAAAAAGGTGAAAATAAATGTTCGTTATATCGAGACCTGCGGGTCTTTTCGGCAAAACTGTTGTTATGTACAAAGCGATCGGTAAAATCTTAATCCTGCGATATTTCGGACTAGACTGACGGAAGACAACTGGCAAAAGGCTTCAAAAATCGAGCTAAAAAAGTGTCGGACCCGAGGTGGTAACGAACTTTTTGGGGGTTCGTTGTATCGAGACTCGACTGTATAATGGACTCCCTATGATTTTTTTGGTTTGGTTGGATTTGCCTAGAATAAGCAATAAACAGCTTTGCAAAAAATTGACTCTGTGCTGAGATATAGGTCCTCAAAGTTGAGGGGGGCCTTATTAGAGGGAGGCCTTTTTAGAAAAAAATACGGTAAATTAAAATCTATTAAAAATCTACGGCACTTGTCCCCAAAAAAGATTGTTGACCTGTGCGCATCCTCTCGTCAAGATTGATTTTTCCATTCATTTTCTACATTTTCTGCATTTTTCACCGAGCTCAAAATTGGCGGCGCTGAGAGTGATAAATTTTGAAGACAGTTTTTCACTTTCTTTTGGTAAAAATGATAAAATGATGGTCAAAAGCACCGCTAGGAGCCCGCCCTATAAAAGTTTTGAAGCTGGTGCCTGAAAGCGTCGCCGGTATTTCATGAGATCGAGCAAAATTATGGTCCTAAGCATCATGCAAAATAAAAAACGTATCCATAAAATATCTTCAAAATTTTTTTGAAATTTTGCTACAAAAATTGTTTTATTTAGTTGATGGAATTTGCACTTGCATTGCAAAATGCGCTGACATTTTTCAATCAGGTGATATATGTTTCTTAGATTCGCTTAATTTAAACCAATTTTGTATTTATCTTAGGACTTGTTGAACTTTGAATTTGTGTGCAAACTCGGGCTGAACATAGGACCTGTTACAGCTGGTGTTATTGGGACGACTAAACTATATTATGGTAAAATGATTGATGTCAGTGTGGTTATTTTCCTAAATTTTTTTGCAGATATTTGGGGTGATACAGTCAACATTGCGTCCAGGATGTATAGTTGTGGTGTAGAAAACAGGATACAGGTAATTTTTAGTACAGTCGAACCTCCGAATAACGAACTCCAAGGGACTCGACTTTGCGGTACGTTGTTGGTAGGTTTCGTTAATGGGAGGTTCGTTAATGGCAGGGTCCAAGTTGCTTGACTACACAATCCGTACGTTAATGAGAGGTTCCGTCCTTGAAATCAAAGTTTTATCTAATTCAATAACATTCAAATAAACAACCAATAGTTATTCGTAAAGTAATTCAACAAACTTTCTTGTTTCAATTTACACACGCGGTCTTTGGCCAGAATGTCATCCATCTTGTTGCATAGTTGCTGCAATACGGGATTTGTAGTTTCGGCATAGCGCGATATACTGAGAAAATTGCAGCCAAAAAAATGCGTTTAAAATGGCGGATCTTTCGCTTTGGGACACGTTAAATTTTGAAAAATTCGGTAATGAGGGAGGGCCTTTTGTAAGAACAGGACCGAACTTTGCGGTACGTTATTGGGAGGTTTCGTTGATGGCAGGGTTTAATATAAGTATTTTCTTTGTAAACCAGCCAAATATTTTTTTAAAGTTCGTTAATGAGAGGTTTTCGTTAATCGGGGGTTCGTTGTTCGGAGGTTCGACTGTATCTATTTTTAGCATATTCATTTTTGGAAAGCGGGCTCTTCATAAATGTTCCATCCCCTGCCAATACAGCCTTTTTTCCTTTTTTAATTTCTTTTCTAGTCTTTTTATGGCAAAATTTTGACTTAAAAAGATATTTGACCACTCCTAAGAAAGTCGATTTGGGGGTTAGAGGGGAGGTTAAATTACACTAGGTCCGATTGGGGGTGGCAGCTATAGGCTTTTTTTCATAACTGAGTGGCCCAGGTTTTAAATACGGAATTTTTAAAATCTATAAACTTGAACCTAATTTCAATCTTATGTTTAGGTCTCCCAACACACTCGTGACTTGCTGATTGATCGCTACGACTTCGAATATCGAGATCACATTGAAGTGAAGGGGGTGGATGGTGGAATGGACACTTATTTGGTACACTTCTTTTCTGAACCTTGGAAAAAAATTAATTTAACAAATTTTAGTTGGTCGGTCGCAAAGGAGAACCTCCGCTCGCTGTGCAAACGCCTAATTTCGACATTTGATAATTTTGGAAAGAATCTCTTGCTCACAGTTTGATTTTCGATGTTTTGCTGTGTATTAGTAGTTTGAATATACCTTTGATATAAAAAAAGATATATTTTTTCATTGTTGTTAGGGCTGAGTCAGACGTCTAGAAATGTGTTCTTATTATTCGTCAATATTGTCCTTCCCTCATTAGCTTCTTCTTATTTCCTAAAAGTTGACAAAATTGTATTTTACTGATGTTTGACATTAAAAAGACATTGATTCTGCTCCTTCTTATTATTATTTCTCATCTCATCAGATATTTTCTCTCTCACTATTCGGGCATTTTTATCTTTTTTAATTTATGCTTAAAAACCTATTTTTGCGAAAACTATGAATGAAGGCTAAAGACCGGTGGGCTTAGGTTTGAAAATAGAACCTAATGCATTTATTCAATTTTAAAAAGAAAATCGATTAAAAATAGGATAACATCAAGATAACTTTTTTCGACTTTTTTAGGAAACTATCGAAAAAAATTGTTGTTTTTTCGTATGTCATATTTGGAAGCTTTTAACCCACAATTCGAGAAATTATTTACAAAACATATACTTTAAAGGGACGTGAAACAACGTGAAAAATTTGACCCAAGTGTAATTCTTTTATCATACATTTTTTCCTCCACTGAAAAAATTCTGTTAGTAATATCAGCACTTGTTTACTTGGGGGCCTTTTTGGTCAACTGTGAATAGTGTTCAGACGTCTCCTAAGTAATTTTTATACGCTAAAAACGAAAAAAAAGTTCTTTCCAAACAATTTCCGCACTAAAAAGACATGTTTTGAAAAAAAATTTGGTTATCAAAGGTTGACCAACTGTCTTGGTCCCCCAAGGTAGGCTTAGCGAATGAGAGCGGTGTCAGACTACAAAAGATGCTTCTCGACAACAACAATTCTATTCGCACTCAAAATCCTTGTAAACACTTATTTTACGATGTTTCCACTACGTTTTGGTTGCTGGAGCTGGGCAAAAGTTCCTCCTTGGCACTATTCACAGTTGACCAAAAAGCCCCCAAGTAAACAAGTTCCGTAATATCTTGTAGCTAAGATACATCTGAATAAAATTATTTAAATATAAATGGATGGGTCCGTACTCAGGGCGTCACTCAAGCCCATAGTTGGTCGATTGTCAACCTGAGTGTGTGGACCCATCCGTTTATATTTACAAAATTTTCAATGAGATATCTTGTTAATAACTCATTTTAAAGCTAACCACCATCCCCTCCATCTTAGATACAAGACGGTACTAACAGAATTTGACGCTACTCGGTAATACCACCCCCCCACACCTTTTCCCAAAAGCACTTCTGGATGTGCTTTTCTGAACTTCAACTTAGCTGCACACACACCAAAAAAGCCAAACAGGAGTTTTTTTAGTTGTCAAGCAACTATTGTTTCAAGCACTCCAACAACTTTTTAGTAGCACTACCTGTTGCACGACCCCAAAGTCAAATTAAAACGGAACTTTGACAATTAAATATTTTTTTATTCAAAGTGTTTGAAAGTGAATGATTTCAGAATTTGGCCAGAAAACTGATGACTTTTTTACTTCTTGCCTTTTTGTTACTTTTTGTCTTCCTCTATTATTCTGGGGACCTGTTATGGTTTGAGGGGGGGACACCCATTTTTAAGGCAATTTTAGTCTAATTTTTGCATCTTTATTTATATATTTCGGTGAAAAATTATGGCTGCTGTCCCCGCTCATTTAGTAAAATTGCGTCTGGCAAAATCAGAGTGTGATTCACCTGCGTTGCAACCGCTAAAAGGCATCAATCTCTTCCAAATATACAAAATGATCGGCTGGGAAGACACGTTCGAAGAGTGGCTTAAAAATATGGGTCTTGTCTTTCGCACTAGAGATTGTGTTTGTGGGTATGAAATGAAGGTTTGTAAACGAAGATACTTTTGCAAAAAGCTGCTTTTTTCGCTTTAGCTATACAGTCGACTCTCGTTATAACGACGCTCGATATAACGACCCGCTCGATATAACGACCCAATAAAACTCATTTGGTTGGTCCAAGTGTATTTTATAGCTCGATATAACGACCCGCTCGATATAACGACCCAATAAAACTCATTTGGTTGGTCCAAGTGTATTTTATAGCTCGATATAACGACCCGCTCGATATAACGACCCAATAAAACTCATTTGGTTGGTCCAAGTGTATTTTATAGCTCGATATAACGACCCGCTCGATATAACGACCCAATAAAACTCATTTGGTTGGTCCAAGTGTATTTTATAGCTCGATATAACGACCCGCTCGATATAACGACCCAATAAAACTCATTTGGTTGGTCCAAGTGTATTTTATAGCTCGATATAACGACTCTCGTTATAACGACCCATTTTTAGCTGGCCCCTTGCGGGTCGTTATAACGAGAGTCGACTGTACTCTCATAAACCCATCTCAAAGTCCCTCTTCAATGAGTATATATGGAAGAAAGAATTTAACGACAATCGTATGTTCGAATTGTGGAAATTGATTGGACAGTTGTTTCCGTGTACCTGATGATGTGTTTGTCGCAGTTGATAAAATGTTTTGTTGACTAAAATTGCCTTAAAAAATGGGTATCCATCCCCAATCCCTCCCTCCCCAAACCAGAACAGGTCCCATTGGTGTCAAATGTGCTCTCTTTTTTGCTGGTTTTTCTTCTTTTTAAAAGGCAAATTTTTTGGACAAAAAAATATATCTTCATAAAAATACAAATGTTGTATGTGTTTATTTGGTGTATCAAAAATTTCTCGAAAAAGTAAATTTTTCAAGTTTTTACTTTTTTTTTGCTTCGTCACCCCACCCAAGTTTGCTGAATACGACAATTTGACTCCTATTTTGCGATCTTTTGCCAGTTATTTTTCGTCAAGCAAGTCAAAAAATTTGAAAGAAATCAGAAATTTGCGGTTTGTTTCTAAAAATAACCAGTTTTGCCAATAAGATCCAAATAACCAGTCACCTTTTTTAGACAATATGTTGACATGTTATCGGCAACCGCGGCTCTTATTGGCAAAAGTTTTAATTTTTTGAGAAACGACCGGTGAAATCGCAATCCTTGCAAATTTTCCGACCAAAGACAGCTGGAAAAAGACTTCAAAAATCAGGGTGAAAAAATGTCGGGCCCAGCTGGGGTGAAATTTGAGGGGATGACGGGTTATTGGGGGGGGAGGATCTGGATTGAGCTTACTACCTATCGAAAAATGGCGTAAGCGAATTTTATGTCGTTATTGTATTTGAAAACCACATGTTGAAGCTCCTCCCAACGGGCGCTGGTCTACCCTGCGCCTAAAATAAAAAAAATCTAGCGAAACTTTATAAAATCATGAAAAGAACCAAGGCTTTTTCAATTTTCAAATAACTTGTTCCCCTGTTGCTTTGTTTTAAGTTTTGTCGTATTTTTCGAGTTTAGGCTGAACCGGGGTAGACCAGTCCCCGTCAGTTAGAAACTTAAACATGCTTATCACCCTCCCCCCCAAATCAGACCTTCTAAAAATCGATTTAACTATCTTTTGGTACAACAAGTTTAGGCTTAGCCCTTAGGCTTAGAGGTAGGCCAGTGTATGGAAGTTGTGACTAATAAGTGTTTTACGCACTTTTTCTGGGGTCTGGAACATATATTTGGGTGCTCTTTACTTAGGCTTAGGGGTAGGCCAGTGTATGGAAGTTGTGACTAATAAGTGTTTTACGCACTTTTTCTGGGGTCTGGAACATAAATTTGGGTGCTCTTTACTTACGTTTTAGAAGGCATAAGTTTGGGGGGGGGGTATGTATTCTATACTAGGGTCAAATTTTTTTGTAATAAATGTTCAAAAAGACTAAAAATTTGCTTTTTTTTACTATTTTTTGTTTTTAAATGCTCTCTCAACTAGCTTTATCAGCACCACCATCATCTCCCAGAGCATTTTAAGTCTATTCTCATTTGCTAGTATTTTTCTGAACTCATTTTCTATAATCCCATAATTGGTGGTTGGCTTTAACATTGATGCATTCGTTGCACTTTTATGTTCAGTCATTTTTTGCAAAGGTATAATAAGATATTATGGTATTTGGCTTATATAAATAGATTTTCACAATACTGTTTTGATTGAAACCATTCGTCAAACCAATGTATTTTTGGTGTGCTGCTGTATGTAAAAAGGGGTATGAGTGTGTGATACCTTTCCCAGTTACTCGGATTCCATCTCGGACTGAAGTTGGGGGGCGCGACTCTAACTCCTAAAGGCCTGTTCACGATGGTGACTGCAGCGTGTGGCTTCAGCATGTCGCGTGGCGCTGCAGCTGCATGGGTGTTCACAATGTGTCGCCACACTCCACACTCTGCAGCCACAGCCACACGCCACACGCTGCAGCTACACGCCACACTCTGTTCACAATGATCGCCACACTCTGCAGCCACCCGCCACACTCTGCAACCACACGCCACACGCTGCAGCCACACTCTGTTCACAATGGGAAAAATTGAAGGTGCCCATTATCTTACTTCCGCTGGGGAGATGCCTCTTCTTCGTCTGCCTCGCATAGCCATCTCGCAGATTCTTCCACTTTTTCGACGCTTTCTTTCCATCTAATAAAATGAAATAAGCATCTTGTCAAAAAAAGCAAATAAATGCAAAACAAACCCTCAATGCCAACCGACTTCGCAATTCTTGACCAGATGGGACCCTTTTGCGTGTTGTTCAAGTACGCCTTGAGAGACTTGTCGTAGAGGCAGCGCTCCTTTTTCACTTCCTGAATCAACTTGACGAGAATTGGATCTGCTTTCGAGTCCTCTTCGAGAGATTTGATCGGCTTCTCCACACTTGTTTTTGTCGGCGAAGAGCTCATCATCACTTGTAGACATTTTGATCTGAAAAACAAGAAATTCAAGCAAGGAAATATAAGCAACAATATTTAACAAGGAAACTAAAACAACAACATTTCTACTCGAAAGCAACCATAAAAAATAAAATGAAATCACAAACATAAACACAAAGTGAAAATTTTCAAAAAACGCCACACTATTTTCAAATATTTTTGAAAGTGTGGCTGTGGCTGCAGCGACAAATTTTTCCCATTGTGAACAGAGTGTGGCTGCAGCGTGTGGCGTGTGGCTGCAGAGTGTGGCGTGTGGCTGCAGGGTGTGGCGATCATTGTGAACAGAGTGTGGCGTGTGGCTGCAGCGTGTGGCGTGTGGCTGCAGAGTGTGGCCATCATTGTGAACACCCAATCGCCACACGCTGCAGCCACACGCTGCAGCTGTAGCCACCATTGTGAACAGGCTTTAAGTCTCCAAGCCCCCTACGCTCCCGGAGGGGTCCCCAACCTTCCTAATCCCAACCGTCCCCAATCTCCCAACCTTCCTAATCCCACACCAATCTACAGGACCCAGATAGAGACTCAACTAGCAGGGTCGAGAAGCGTCGAAGAATGGATACCAAGCGGCACCGCCTAACAACAACGCAAAGGGCTCGAAGGTTAACACAAGTGCGGCGCATGCCCGGCGGAAGGTGTTGCTCACGTCTAACCGGGATTTTATCGATATTTGAATAGTTCTCTTTTGTTCGATTCGATTGACTGCTTTGTTGAAATAAATTTAGCATGAAGATATAATGAAGGATCCATTTTTAATGAAGAAACCAATGAAGGAGAAAATTGTAATGAAGCTGAAGGCTTCACCCCTAAAATTATTGAGTGAAGGTGAAGTCTTCAGGAAAAAAACTTTCATTAACAACCCTGCTTATCAGACAAAATACGGTATTAGCCAGACTTTTTTTTATTCGCTAGCAGCGCCATATTTTCCTTTTTTATCATCAAGGACACGTAGGAATTTAGATCCTATTAATTTAGCTTATCAAAACACAAAGGTTACATGTTTGTTAAATTAATTTTCAGTTTTGGAATTCCTAGGGAATTTTCAGGATAATCCAGTGTCTGACAATATTGAAGCAGCTTGCTCTTTGAAATTAAAACAATACTTTGTAATATTAATAGTGTAGTGAAAAACACTTTAAATGCTAAACGCTTCTCCTAAAAATCTTGCATTTTTAATTTGTTTACCGAAGAAAAGATGGAAATATAGCCTTTGTAAACATTCTTTTCGACCATTTTTCTAGAAGTGCAAACTATTCAAAATCTAATGGCTAAAATGGCTTTTTAATTTGTTTTTTTTTCATTTTACCCTGTAGGCGCGCTTCGAAAAGTTGTAGTTCTATGGATTCTCCAAATTCCATGAAATAAAAGTACAATTGCGCTAATGATATTAAGCTAGAACAAAAGCCAGTTTACAGACATCCGCTTTTTCCAGCAGGAAGTTAGAAAATTATAAATTTATAAAACATAGTTTGATCCCACCTAACAAATCTTTTTTTTATGATAAAACCATCAAAAATTTATTTTCCCTCTAAGTTTTTTTGTATTAGAAAATAGGTTTTGAGTTTATTTGTACTTTCTGCGTGCCATATATCTATACAGTCAAACCTCGTTTATCCGGCACCCCCAAAAGCTCGTTCCCGCCTTGGGTCCGACACTTTGTTTAGCTCAATTTTCGAAGTCTTTTGCTAAATGTGATTCGCCAGTCCAGTCCCAAATATCGAAAGGATTCTGTTTTGCCGGTCGTTTTTCCAAAATTTTTAAATTTCGTCATAAAGAACCGCGGACCTCGGTTATCCGGCACCTGATTTTCAAAAAGGTGCCGGGTAACCGACGTCCGCGGGTCTTTATGACGAAATTTAAAAATTTTGGAAACACGACCGGCAAAAACAGAATCCTTGCGATGCCAGAACCCTAGCGCTTTGTTGGGGGTTGGCTTTTAGAGAGGGGGCGCTTATTGGAAAGGGGGCGCTTATTAGAGAGAATACGGTAAGATAAAACGTTTAAAGTTAAAAAACAAGGCAAAATAATCGATGATAAAGTCAAATAGTAAGATAAAAACGATAAATTGTCTGGTCCATAATTCAAAAATGAAGTTTTCAATCATGGCAATTTCTTGACTGAAATTGTCAAGATTAGCCAAGATTGGCCCAATTTTCAAGTCAAGCTTGGCGCCAATATTGGCCCAACCCTTTTCCTTCACAAAACATGACAAAAATTAAAAAAAAACATTTGGGCAAAAAAGTGCTGTGCTTATTGCCAGTTTGAAGCGAAAAAAATATTTTGACTGAAATGTCAAAAATAAAAAAACAATTGGGATACCCAAAAAAAGCAAATCTTTTTGTTGGATGTTCCTTGCTGATTTAACTTCTTGATTTTCTGAAGAGAGTCTTTTTCATAGGAATTCCAGTTTCTTCTATTACTTTCTCGTCGTCCCTACCGTTTTAAAAGAACTTTCAACCATTGATTGCATGATGCTCTTCGTTTTTTTTCAGACCGAGGTCTAAAAAAGATAGCGCCACGGGTAAGCATTAAAAAAAAATATTTTTAAACCAAAATCTATCCAGGAGCTTAACATTTTTCGAACCACGACATTTCGCAGTCAATCTCAGCTACTGTATGGTGAAAACTTTTTTTCAAATAGTTCGGAAAAAATAAGAGAAAATCCAGGACCCACTTTTGGCCTGTGTAGAAGTCTGTTATTCCTAGAGTTGACAAATGGGTAAATACCCAGTATTTACCGGTTAAAAACCCCAGATTTTACCCGCCGTATAGAAATCAAGTAAAATCTTTACCGCGGATTTTGTAAAAATGCTATACTTTTACACAATTTTTGTTTAAATTTGGCTTGTCTCAAAGTGAATCCAAAAGTGTTTTTGTCCTACCATAACGATTTTACTGTTTTTCCTGCACTTTGGCCCTAATACAAAAATTAAAAAAACACAAAAGGGGGGACCAAGGTAAAATGTTGACCACTAAAGGTGAATAGAGCCGTTTTTTCCTGCACTTTTTGTTGTTTCTTGTTGTTTCGAGTGTTCTTTTTTCTCTCTCTGCTTACACTAGCCATAAATAAAAAAAAATTGAATGAAAATGTGACTATGGAAATTAGAAGAATTTGCCCGAAAGTCGGGTAAATACCGGCTCATACCCGGGTAAATACCCGAGATTTTACCCAAAGCATTTTATCCGGGTAAATACACGAGATTTTATCCAAAGCATTTTATCCGGATAAATGATCAACCCTAGTTTTTTTTCCTATTCGCTTCGACTGATTAATCATCATGAATCACGGCTTCAAAATTTCCTTATTTATAAGATTCTTTTGGGACTCTATTTTTTAGAATTTTCTTTGTCAGAATCTTATGTTTTTGCACCAAAAGAGCAATAAGCACTGGATAAAATAGCATTTTTTTTTGTAAAATACTCTAAAATGTCCTTAGTTTAATACTCGCTTAACCCTGAAATTATTGTCTACACTGCATTGTCTGAGCTGAAGACAAGCGCCTGAGGCCAAACCACCCCCTCATATGTAAATAAGCTCACTTCTTGAAAGAATTTCCATTTCCTTTTCTCATACTTGCCGAGTAAAAGTAATAGGAATGGTAAATAAAATTTATATTTTAGCCTTTTAATATCCACTTATTATTGCATCTCCAAAAAATTCTTCCTTTTCAAAAAACAACAAAGAGATGAAAAAAGCAGATGATAATTTGCCGTCCAGCATCTCAAGTGATCCTACGGGGGACCACTTTTTGTTCTTATTGGCTCGTGAAAAGGCTTTTTTATTTACAGGGTAGCTAATGCATTTGCATTTGTTTGCTCATATATTGGGTTGTTGATAAGTTCGTGGGTACTTATACGTAACAGACCATATTTATGTATGGGTTGCAAAATTTTTGATAAATCAGAATTGGCACTCAATTAATTGCTGGGTTTGAAAATCGAAATTTTGAAATTGTGTGACTACGCAATTTACGATTTGAAACCCATCGTTTATTAATCAACCGAAGGATTTCAAATCGTAAATTGTGCAGTCGAAATTTCGATTTTCAAACCCGGCAATTAATTGAGTGCAAATTCTCATTTATCAAAAATTTTGCAACCCATACATAAATATGGTCTGTTACGTATAACCACCCACGAACTTATGAACAACCTAATATTTTTAGTTATATTTTTATTTTTCGTGATTTAAGACTAACGTCCAAAAGCTGAGTCCCATATTTTTTTTTATCAAATCTTGTTTTTTTCAAAATATGTCAGAGTAAGAATTAGAAGCAACTCCCTTTCCGAACTGATATCTTTATTAGTGCACATGAGTATATTGGGAAACAGGGATTTTAAACTGGACGAAGATGACAATTAATTATTGAAATACTAGAGACTGGAGATTCTTTTTCTTCATAATCCACCTGGACTCCAGACGAGGAACCTGGAGAAGCATCCACCAAAACTTCAGAAGAGAGAGCTGGAGAGATTACCACTTCGGTGTTTTGACTAGAGACTTCTTCTTTCTCATCATCGGAGTCGGAGTGGACGGACTGGAGCTGTTGCCATGTACTTGAGGTTCGCACCAATTGACCAGCAGGAATTGCTCCATCACCAGCGCAGTAGGTGAGCGAACTGGAGTCGGAGACCATAACCATGCGAAGGGAATTCCGTTCATGCACGTCTGGACTATCGGAAGATTCATATGCGATCGATCTATCGAAATCTGGAAATTGAGGATGCCTTATTAACTGGATGCTCAGACTTTTTTACAGATTTTTTTTTTGAAGAAAAACCTTCCACACGAAATTCAGAAAAAATTTGACGGAAATTAATGGGTTAAATTTAAGGGTAGTCGTGTAATACAGGTCCTACGGTATACGGAATTTACAAAAAAAAATATATTTGGTTTTGAAGTTTGATAAAATACGGGGAGTAACACGAATCGTGGGAGTTTTAATTTAGCTTTTTTCCTACTCAAGTCAAGCATTTTTTGACAATCTTTTTTTGTTCAAAAGTCTACAAAATAGGAAACTCTACTCTAGGTAAATTGTGAGTCCTGAAACAGGACTTGCTATGTTTTTGCCAAAATGTTGGTTCTATTATAAACCCACATGCTTTAACACTCTGAAGACGGCTCATTTTCGACCCCCCTCTATTTTCTTGTCTTTTCAATAAAACTTGAATTTTTTTTACAGAAGTTGTACATACCAAAAAGGATCAAGATTGGCAAAAAAAAGTTTTGGCTGGGATGCTTCTACCAAAAAATCACTTTTTCGCCTTGGCCCCCCTTACCTCCTAAAATTTTGGCTCAAAAACAACAGGGGGGACCAAGGCAATTTTTTCGAAAAAATTTTTTTTGCGCAAAACACGTTTCTATGGGCAAAATCACACGCCGAGCTCATTTCTGGCATTCTTTTATTACTATAATATCAGGAACAACAAGTATTTGCTAGTCGCTGCATTGAACACAATACCATTCCTTTTCTTTTTCTGTTTGGGACCAATAAATTACGATTAACAATAGGTCTGTTTTGACAATCTAGTCCCGAAAATTGCAAGGATTCTTATTTTGCGGATCGTTTTACAGAAGCCAAAGTGTTTTCATTCTAAAAAACAAACCCTCGATATAACGGCACTCTATTTTCGAAAATAGAGTGCCGTTATATCAAGGGTTTGTTTTTAAAAAAAAACTTTGGTTTCTGTAAAACGATCCGCAAAATAAGAAACCTTGCAATTTTCGGGACTAGAATGAAGCATAGGGACAACATGCCTTTAAGTTGCCTTTATTTCGGTGAAAATTCTTTTAAATTGCCTTTATTTTTGACACTAGATGCCTTTATTTTAGAAATTCGCAATCGAACCCCTGACAGGGGGTATCATGGTTTTTTTAGGCAAAATTTGAAAAATTTAAATTGGCGCCTTTTGAATTTTAAATATACTGCAACCCAAAGTATAGAGGTTTAACTGTATAAGGGCTGACATGTTACATTAAGCAAGTCCTGTTGCAGGACTTGCACATTACACGAACTAAGTTCTGTCCCCGGACTAACACATTTAATTGCGTAAATCCTATTTGAGGACTTCAGTAAAACATTATTTTTTCAAAAATAGGTTGTGGGCTTATTAGAACATGTGGGTTTAATGGAGCATGTGGGCCTATTACAAAAAATACGGTACGTTGAAGACAACTGGGTAAAAGCCAGTATTAAACTCGGCCGAAAGTAAAACAGTCTTAAAAACGACCCCTAACTTAAGAAGCCTAATTAATTTACTCAATTATGCGATGTTGAAATTCTGTAAGGACCAAAAAATTTCCTATTTCGTATGCTTTGAAAGAGAAAAAAATTGTCAAAAAATGTTTGACTTAAGTAGGAAAAAAACTAAATGAAAACTCCCAGTATCGAAATGTACTTTTTAAAAAGATTTGTACTTTTTTGGAACCCGAAATCTTTTTTATTTTTGAGATTTTACGTCAAAATCTTTGTTTTCGGTGCTCAAAAATCAATAAGCACTGGATAAAATGTCATTGATATCAAACAAAATCATATTACTAAAATATTTGGTTTTAAACATAAAAACCCCAAAAATATGACGAAACTACCCTGTACCTGTTTTGCTGGATCACTTAGGTGTGGAGGCGCTATTTCGCACTCCAACCCCCACAGTTAATTGCGCCTATCTAAAGTGTGGAAATGTGAGAAGGTTGGCTGCTAGACTGGCTTGTTTATGCCCCTCCACCCATATGAAAATACCCATTTTTTGGAATATATGTCTGTTTTTGCCCTAGGACTCTCTAAAACTGTTTGTTGTGCTTAATGACGCCAATTAGTAGCTTCTCTTTGCCTTTTTGTGTTATTTTTCATTTGGTGGTGTATTACGAATGAAAAAATAAACGAAAACACGCCATTTGTAATGTTTTTTTTGGTTAAAAATGATTTTTGTGGCTTTTTTTTGATAAAAACAGATATTTATTGAAAGCACTTAGTTAGCATATTGAATTTTGCATAAAATATCTTAAGGGGGTAAAAGTTATTAAAGGGGCATACCAACGCGTTACACGGAGAAAAGGCGGGGAGAAAAACCAGCAGTTCTTTTCTTTCTCGATAAATTTTTACATGCTTTCTTATCTATATTTTTTAAGTTTTCTGCCTAGTTTTTAAAAGTAATATAAGGTCATCAATATTAGATTTGAGGCGTGAGTGAAAATGGACGATTCAAAAAAAATTGCTGGTCCCAGCCTTAACTTTTTGGAACGCGCTGGTATGCCTCTTTAAAGGGGCATACCAGCGCGTTACACTGCGAATTAAGGCGGGGACCAGCCATTTTTCAAAAATCGTCCTTGTGTTCACTCGTTTCATGTCAGATCTGATATTGATGACCTTATCCTACTTTTAAAAAGTAGGCAGAAAACTTTCGTCGGATTAGGTAGAACGTTTATAGAAAACAGTCTCTTTCATGAGAGAAAGGAATTGCTGGTCCCCGCCTTCATTGCTGGCATGCCCCTTTAAAGGGCCATGACACTAGATTTCGGATAGGAGGAGGTGGTAGAGATGAGTATATCGCAGTAGAGTTTGATGTGCTTGCCGGACCGCATGTTCCTTGATCCTTAAAATTCTTGATGTTTCCACAGTCGTCTTTGTATGAACTATACTTTTTTCTATTATCTTTTTGTCGACCCAGCCGATTCAATAGAGACCTTCGACCATTGATGCTCTTCCAACATCCTTGACTTGTTCAATTCAGCGTGTTTATTGCTTGGTACTTTCTCCTGAGCTTCCCCGCCTTCATTGCAGTGTAACGCGCTGGCATGCCCCTTTAAAGAGATAGTCTCGACACGATTTTGGCAATCCAAATTTCGTATTTTTTAAAAGCCAACACTTTTGGACAAAGCTTTTTTGCTGCAAATGTGACCAATTTGCAGCCAAAAAGTCGATATGCAGCAAATAAAAATTACATATTAGGTGAATTTGTAGCTAGCTCTGATTGTAAGGTATTTTGGCGCTACTAGCGAATACCCTCCCCAAGAATCTGATCTTCTAAAAATTGCTGTAACTACCCTTTGAAACAACAAGTTTAGGCTTAGCCCTTAGGCTTAGGGATAGGCCAGCGTATGGAAGTTGAGACTAATAAGTGCTTTACGCACTTTTTATAGGGTCTGGGACATATATTTGGGTACTTTTTAAAAGGGAAAATCGTTTGGTGAGGTATTAGCTAGTAGGGTCGGTTTTTGACGCTATGCGGTAATACTGCCCCCCCCCTCAAACCCCCCAAAAAAAATCGGACCTACTCGGTAATACCACCCCCTCCCCCAAAAAGTCGGTTTTTTGACAGAGTCTAAAACCCATTTTGTGCAATAATTTCACTATAAAAAGGCTAGAAAAGCAATTTTTAAAGGGATGAAGGGCTGTATTGGGAGGGGAGGGAATAATATAGGGGCCACTTTTTTTTAGCTGCTTTACCATGTTTTTCAACTAGGGTCGTGGCAAAAATAAACTCTATATGCATTTTATGGTCAAGAGTACTTCTCGGAATCATGTCTAAGGTAAGGGAGTGCATCTCTAACTCTCAAGCCCACTGCGCCCCCTTCGGGAAAATAAATACAGCCAGGGATTGGAGTTGAGATGCGCAGACCCACATACCTTAGACACAAATCACTCGAGAGTGACTCTGGATGCATGAAAAATGTATGCATACCATTTACGCGGTAGGGCCCAGTATTCAAAACGATGTTCAACATATTCAATTTTTTGCCGAAAAGCATCCCCTCCTGTTTCAAGGCCGAGCGAGAAGCTCAGCCATACATAAATACAGCCACCCCCTTCAAAGAGACTGACCCTGGTACTAGCACCATTTTCCACGCAATTTTTTGCGTAAAACGATTTTCGAAACAAATCCTGAGGCTTTGCGACAAAACCTTTTGGACAGCCGAATACTAGGTTACTTATACTTTTTCGTCTACCATAAGTTGCTGGGTTTAAGGGTCCTTTAAAGGCTTTTAAATAAGTGATGGACCACAAGATGCTTATTGGGTTTAATGCTTGGGGTTGGTATAACGAGTAGCGCCCGGCTTTTTTATTTTTTAAACGTGTTTTTAACACGATAAAAGCAAACCTGTGGCAATTTTTTATTCTTTTTTTTTTCAAAAATCGCACATTATTCACAATTGTTGTTGTTGAAAACAAAAAACACGCAAATAGACTTGCAGGTGGATAGGACTAAGGCACGCTTTAGCTTAATTAATTGGCCAATGCAAATTCCTAGGAATAATTCATGAGTGCCCAACTTTTTTCCCGTGACTTATTAAATTAGAATGGTTAATTTGATGTTAAGAGGGGCGTAGCCAAAGCATGTTGCTTTTGAAGCAAGTCTATTTTTTATTTTTCCACGGCTTTTTGCCCGTCTTGCAATTAGTGCTGGTCTCTGAGTGACAATTTTTAATATAGTTTGCAAAAGCAGCAGCAGCAACAACTAATTTAGTCCCCTTTAACTTTTCCCTAACCTTAATTTTGGTTTCCTAGTTCGCAACAAAAATTAAAAGTGAGAGGAAGCTGGCTTCTGTTTTCTGATCTATTAAATTTTAAAAGTGCACAACGGAAGTTACTAGAGATGCGGGAAAATGTGAAACTTTCCTGGCCTTCTTCTGGTCACATTTTCGTATCCTATTAATGGTTTCCATGATAGAAGAAGTACTTTTTCAGGTACTTCTGCTATTTTTAACTATCCTTGGCGACCGGACATTTCCGGAAAAAAGTCGTATAAATGTCGCGCAGAAGAAAGATTTGTCAGCCCACTTTTTGACGACGCACGGACCCGATTTTTGGGGGACCACTTCCTCTCGGTGATGTTTACTGGTTTTGAAAAATCAGCTTGATGCGTCGTAAAAAAGTGGGCTGACAAAAACTTCTTCTGCGCGACATTTACGACTTTTAAGGCCTGCGTACAATGGTCGCGTTTGGCTGTCGCGTTTGGCTGTCGCGTTTGGCTGTCGCGTTTGGCTGTCGCGTTTGGCTGCTGCTTCAGAAGGTGCGTACAATGAAAGGCTAGACGCAACAACTAAACGCGACAGTCAAACGCGACAGCCAAACGCGATAGTCACAGCGTGCGTACAATAAAAGGCTAGACACGACAGCCAAACGCGCCACTCAAACGCGACAGTCAGAAGCGACAGTCACAGTGTGCGTACAATAAGAAATTGAAGCAAATCGTTTTATTCATTCCAACATCAACAATAAAACAACAAAAGATCAAAACAAAATTAAATCATTCTTCTTTGCCATTCAACCGCCCCGTGTTCATTGAAATAACTATCAATAACTATCAATAACTATCAATAACTATCAATAACTATCAATAACTATCAATAACTATCAATAACTATCAATAACTATCAATAGCTATCAATAACAGTGTAGTTCCGGCGCCGGCGCTAGCGCCGGCGCTGCCCCGGCAAAAAACAGCGCCGACCCGGCGCTCGGCGCCGGCGCTGGGGCCAATGAAAAATTTTGCTCGGCGCCGGCGCTAAAATTTTTTGACCCGGCACTGGCCCCGGCGCTGTTTTTTAAGCAACTATAGCTCCGGCGCTGTTTCCGAAATTTTACTGTCCAATATTAAAAACCCAATTTTTCTTGCAACCCTTTGCAAAGCTTTCAAAGCTAGCTTTGTGGTTTTACCAATGCCAGCCACTTCAGAATCAGTTGAAAGATTATTCTCACAGCTTACATTTCATACTAGTGGTCATAAATCCAATTCGGGCCCGAACCTCATAAAATTGAAATGTTTGCTTCATTTTAATCAAAAATTTATAAACATCTGAATGTACCTTTGAATTTTCTGTAAAAATTATGAAACATCATACTTGTCAATATACCTGTCAATAAAAATACAATTTTTTTTAAATATACAGCGAAACCCAAATTTTCATCCCGGCGCCGGCGCTGGGGCAATTTCTTTCAGAAGGGAGGCGCCGGAGCCAAAAATTTTTTATGGAGGCGCTCGGCGCCGGCGCTGGGGACTTTTTTTAAAAGAGGTCGGCGCTGGCGCTGGCGCCGATCTCGGCGCCGGAACAACACTGATCAATAACTATCAATAACTATCAATAGCTATCAATAACTATCAATAGCTATCAATAACTATCAATAGCTATCAATAACTATCAATAACTATCAATAACTATCAATAGCTATCATTACCGATAGATATAAAAAATGGTCAACAAAAGTTCTCTCAAATGATAAGTAGATCACACAACACAACGAGAAAACACAATTTTTGAAGAAAAACGCGCCGCCTTTTTTCAAATATTTTTGAAAGTGTGACTGTCGCGTCTGGCTGTCGCGTTTAGCCTGTCATTGTACACACCAAAACGCGACAGCTACAGCCAAACGCGACCATTGTTCGCAAGGCTTTATGCGGAAATATGCGGTTGCCTCCTGCTTGTTTGCCTTGGTCACCCTGTTGTGGTTTTTGGGGTGTGCTAAGACACACGTCAAAAAAGGGTAAAACTTTTTTGATTTTTAAGGAGTTTTTTAAGGTTTTTTCTAACTTTTTGTATCCAGGCAATACCCTATCCTAATATACGCTTGCCCAGGCATGCCAGGACTTTAAGCTGCTCGGGCTGTCCTTTTCTGAATCCCCCATGGGCCGAGCCGCAAAAACTTTTACCCGGGCCGTCAAAAATACTGCCGGTACACATGCCAAAAAAATATCAGAGAACTAAGGTGGGGTGGACCAAAAGTTTCTGAAAATGACCACAAATCTCAATACCTCTGATTACACGGCCTTAAAAATCGGCATTACATCAAACTTCGTGGCGCAGTAGGTAAAGTGGGGGGTTTTGCTGTGCCAACACTGGAAAAAGACTATTTTCCTTTTAATCCGATGAGTTCAACCCCACCCCTGGACACCTTCGATTTTTCAGTTTTTTTGCAAATTTTTCATCATTAGCCCATTCAACGTGAAATCGAAACGGTACTTATGCTGTTTGGGACACACAACAAAATGGCCCAACAATTTGTGCGAAAAATTAAAAAAATGACGGTCGGCCATAAACAGCCTTATTAATCTATTTTTTCCATCACGATAGCTGTGTTAAATTATTAATTCCTTTTATTTGTATAACTAGCGTTGGCGGCCCTAACGGGCCGCATGCATTTTCAGTGTTATTAAGCACTTATTTTCTTTTCATAGTTTGCCGTTCAAAACGCATTTCGATGTATGAGAAAAATTATTTTTAATCAGGAAATTCTAAATCATCAAATTGCACTTAATCTTATCTCTTACTTTCCCCCAGCATTCATCTTTATCCATCTAATACTGTTTTGAATAATACTGCTCCCAACACATTTATTGCTTACAATCACAACAGAACCACAATAGAACAAATTATATTCCTAACTTATATTTGATTCCGCCTGCAATTCTGGATAATCCAAGTCATCAACATTGATATTCTCATCGATAGTGCTGTATAGAGAAATGGTCCAAAGAGACAATCGAAATTGTGAGAACTTTGCCTAAAGAAGAAAAGTTTAGATGTTTTCTGAAGAATCACTTGCGCGTCCAGTCGAGTTTTTATCAACACTTCATCATCCACAGAGAAATTCGGAGTAACTTGAATGCACACTTGACATTTGCTCAATCCATCCGTTG